>JAULJZ010000023.1:7401564-7412854 GCA_032270985.1 Heliamphora pulchella
AAGGAGGGTTAAGGCATTCTGGGAAATCTGTTATAATCCAGCTGGACTGAATTAACAATCCCAAGTCCTACATGGGTTTGCTAATCCAGTGGTTTTGAAGGATTTGTAGTCCGAGTGGACTATTAGTCCAACCAACAAATATTAAACCAAACGCAAAATTAGCAGCCCACAGCATTGTTAATCCAATCTGAAGACCTATAGCTCAGCATCAAACATGGCCTACAGCCCCACCATCCCACTCCCAACAGCTTTACTCCCTCCACCGCCCCCCACTATGCTCAACCCATACAACCCACCCACCCCCACAATTACCAAATCATAACATGATTACGAAAATATGAACATCCAAATAAAACAAAACAAAACAAAACAAAACAAAACCAAACCAAACAAAACTAAGCCTTTGTCCCAATCAAACATCCAAATCAAAACAAATTCAAAAATCCTCTTTTCTTCTTTTGCAAACAATTCCTTTTGGTTAAATGTTGATAAAGGGGCTGAAGTGGGGAGTTCAATGGTGGAGAAGAGGGTGCTGGCGGAGGAAGGAAAGGGGAGCACCGGAGCAGTAGGTAGTGAAGGAGTGGGTTAGAGAGGGAAGGGGAGGGAGGAGAGCACTGGCAATGAGGAGGGGTGGTAGTTGGGTGAGCCTTGGGTGGGGCCGTGGGGTGGAGAGGGGAGGAACCTGTTTAAAACCCTAACCAGCGGGTGACGGCATAGGGAAGGGACGGGTCCCTAATGTATTTGAAGCTACCAAATGTGAGATATCACTTCTGCAGACAATGAATTAAATGGTAAGGCATTCTGAAATTCATATCCCCAACTATTATCCCACTTAATCCAACCTGCAAATCATTGCACATGGCATTAGTTATTTCCATCTGAGTCCTTTACATCAGAAGACAGAGTTTCCCCTTTCTAAATGCAAGGCCGCTTGCCAGCGAGAATGGTGGAATTGGCCATTCATGCCATTGCTTAAACATGAAAAGGGATGGAAAGGATTTGACTAAAAATCATAAAAACTCAAAAACCCATGAAGCCAGTGAATTTGCTATTTGACCGAAGGAATTTAGTTTCATCAATCACCAAGCTTCTGGAAATCGTTATAAATAATGATACAAAAATACACTAAAAATTAATTTATCAGCGTGCCGTAATTAGAAGAGAACAGAAAATCTTCAAAATGGCTTTAAATTTCTAATGATTTCCGGTCTCTCCTTTTATCATGTGCTTAGTTTTAGACAACCTCCCACAAGAAACACATTAGCGCCAAATTGTATGTTCTATTCTACATACATATACGGGGATGCCGACTTGCTTTTCAATGTATTTAGAGTAGTTCTTTCCAGAACCGTACTGACCTGTCATTCCCACATGTAACAAATGCTGCCTCTGTTGGTGAGTGTTCAAGCCAACGGGGTGCACCAATATGGTTGGAGGGCCACCTTGCCACCTTTTCTGCCGTCATTGCATCCCATATGACGATCTGTAATCCAAATCGGTTAGCAAGGAGCAATTGAAAGTCATATATATTGAGCTATCAACTCAAGAACTTGAACAAACCTCGTTGTTTGGTTCATCTATCGATAAAACAAATTCTTCTGTCTCGTTGAATACAGCCTGCAGTGAACATAATAAATCACCAAATTACATGTTGCTGCGATCCATACACGCCTCTAAAATCAAAGTAATCAATATTGCAGTGATGTAAACTATATGATTCAATCAGCTGGAAGACAAGCGAAACGTTGCATTACATATCTAAGCATAAATCCTTCGCAGAAAACACAATTGGATGAAAGAAACAAAAACTTCTTTAAGCCTAATAATAAACAGTACTGAGAACAATCCTCGGTAGAGCTCATCAAACATTGGGGTCAAACCCCCAAAATTCAAGGCATAGTTATAATTTTGATTAAAATAAAAACTTGAATTTATTTTTAGAAGCAAGACACTCCAAAAACCTTAAATCAAATCCCATAGCCGTTATAACAACTTCAATATTCACATTTTGCACATGCAACGCACGTCCTGCCTGATAGTCTTACGTAAACCAAGACTCTTAGGTAATGCTTGGTTCATTGAAATTATTTCATGTAGGAATGGAATTGAGGTTGAATAGACTTGGAATGGAATGAAATAGGAAAAGGAATTTCCAATCCAATATTTGGTGACAATGTATGAAATCAATATAAGAAAAGAATTATTATTTCAATTTTCATGTTTGGTATGCTGATGATGCATTGTAATGAAATTTACATAGAACCGACCTCTCGCCTTATTTAAATGAAGCGGGTCGAAATCGTTTGTTTCAAGCTCTTTGGCAAGCTGTTAGAGGATCTGAGTTTGGCACTCACACTTATGGCCTATTTCCTCATTGGAGCAAATTCCAATTAAACATTGTGCAAAGTTTCTCTCATTTCTTGATATACACATATATATACATATTCATAAATATATACATATATATGCGTATATATATCTATATTTACAATTCTTATACACACACACACACACACACACATTTATTTTTATTTATACACATTTTCATACTTTACAGGTACAAATACATCTGCAATAGCTCCACAATCCAGCCAACACAAAGGCTCCTAAAATATTTGTTGGTTTCAAACTAAGACTTTCTTTCTTTGGTGGTGGTGGGGTGGGAGCACAGCAACAGGGGTGGCGAGGGGGTGACGTGGTAGTGGTGGTGGGGTTAGGTGGGAGGTGGCAGGTGGGATAAGGGTGGTGAGGTGGTGGTGGTGGCGGGAGTGGCAGTGACGCAGTGGGTGGTAGGGATGAGGTTAAGTGGGGGTGGGTGTGAGGTGGGGGTTGTGATGGTGAGGCAGTGGTGGTGGTGGTGGCTGTGGTGATGGTGGTTTTTGAAATAATAGTGTGGCGGCAGTGACTTGTGAAATATAATTTCTTTATAAAATGAGTAAAAAGTTATGGAGGCATTTTGGTCTCAACAAAAAAAATGGAGAAAGAATGGAATGGTCATTTCGTAGCTCTTCCAATAGAATGGCCATTCCCCTAAAATGGTGGATGATTATTTCATTGGGAATGTCCATTCTGTTATTTTATAACAAACCAAATGTCAGAATGAGTATTCCAAAAGAATTGCAATTTCATTCCATCTTTATTACATTGAACCAAACATTGCCTTGTAAGAAAACTTTTTTTTTCAAATCATATTGGTTGCAAACAGCAATGGAGGTACAATGTTACATTCAGAATGCCACAAATAAATGCAAAATATAACTTCTATGTTCACAGGCTGATCTTATTCTTCGACATGGAATAAATAATATCAACATACACTTCTCTAACTACAGTCAAATTTGTTGCATCCTCCATCTAACCTGCAGTAGCAATCAAGAAAAAGATACATGCAAATAATATAACAAAAGTTTCTAACATGCATGACTAACGAGCCAACACTGGATCCATTTTTCTTGACTGCTTAGAAGCCTCGGTTTATGTCATGATTAAGCAGTAGAAGCGAGGTTACATATTAAAGGGATGCAGACAAAGCTGCCGATGATCTACAGAGTACAGACATTCTCTGAAGAAGGCTGTGCAGGATGCCCAGAACATACCTGGCATCGCAAGTGCGTATGTGTAGCTCCTACATATTGTTTGACCAATCTTCCAGTGCCAACTTCCCAGAGCTTTACAGAGGAATCCTTTCCACAGGAGAGAACATATCTAGCAACTCAGACAAATCAGTCATGCCATAATGTCACCACATAAGGACATAAGAAGCAGCCACAGCATGAAAACAAAAAAGTGTAAATCTTTCACTGTGCAAATTCGTGAAACAGCAATTCAGCACTTCGTATAGAACCAGCGGGAATCAGACCAGGGAAGAACATAAAAAACAGAGGAAGAGATGGAATGCCCAGAGAAAGGGGTATAAAAACTAAAAATAAATTCAATTTTGCCAAATCTTGATAGTGCATTACAGCAAGTTGAAATATACAATACAAAACATATTCAGGTATCTGTTAGACACCTCCTTCACGGTCCCAATCAATTAGAAAATAAAAACGAATTAAGAAATCACCCACATCAGGATTATTATTACTATACACAAACAGTGGCAACTCCAGGAATTTTGGTTGATGGGGTGATTCACAAACATAATTTTTCCTTGTTTTATGTATACTTTTTTTCCCAATAATCAACAGCGAATCATCTATTTTTAACAAATCACAAATTAAACTAAACTTTTCAATTTATAAGTAAAAGAAAATTTTAACATATTCACGCTATTACGTTGATAACAGACATGCAAATACATGAACTTTTGCAATTGCATTCAATGAATTTCATTTTCTGAAATTGATACATAATAGCCTCACTAACAACAATTTCAAACACATCTTAATTAATACGAAAGATTATTGAAATTGACACGACTTGGTTTATTCACCGCTAGTTTCTTGAGTAATAGAAAATGAATTTTGCATTGTGGTCAATTTTCTTTTTATAAATTTGTTTAATAAAAATAAGACAATTCAAAAGTAAGAGAACTAGTTACGTACATAACAAGAATATGACTCGATGAGGAGTGCTGAAGCTGAAACAAAATCTAAATGTAAAAGTTTACATTTTGATCGTGAAATCCTCAGATAGGTTTTGAAATTGGGAGGCAAAATTATCCAGTATTCTTGCCTTGTGATTAGATTAATTAATATTTTAAATGGTGTCAATTATCTATCAATTAAAAATATATATCATAACAATCACAACTTTGTTTTTCCTATTGACCCCACTCCCCAAAGGGTGGAATTGCCCCTGCACACAAAAGGTCATCTTTCTTACGAGTTATTACAGAAAAGAACGCATTTTATAGTCATTGTATAACTCTACCTCTGATCCTTTGTAAAATTTGCACTCATGGTCTCTGTTGTACCATGTGCACCAACGATAGAACGCACACAGTTGGCAGTTACCCCATCCCATATCCGAATAGCACCATCTTTAGATGCTGTCACATACATGCCACCAGTTGACGAATACCTCACCTGCATTAGCAAATCAATGAAACTAATCAGCTTGAAAACCTCAGATTCTTCTTTTAAACGAGGATAAAACCTTTTCTTCAGCCCAAAAATACCTGATTTATGGCTCCATTTGTACCAATCTCTTGAACTTTTGCAGATAGGTAACACTGAAAAGTATTGACATCATACAAGTGTGCAATGGGATGATCGGTGCCTGCATAGTTATCAAATCGATAATTGTATCTTCGTCAGCATGTTATGAAGCTCCAGTTTTTGCATGAATCAAAATTCCAATTTTGCAAATTGCTAATCATATTGTGAATCAAAACAGTGTTGGAGTTCACTGTGAGGAACTAGTTTGTTTCCTTACACTATTGAAAATTTGATTCAGCATATTAACTGATCATTTACACAAATGTGAAGAAAAAATAATTAAACGCAGTTAAAGATACTTTTGGATTTTCCAAATTGTCATTCATACATCATTGTGAAGATAACTTCGAAAGATCAACCAAACCTAGCCCAACCTACTAAAACAGCCTAAAGGCTTGGCCCAATATGAAGGAAGAAGAAAGTAGATTTTATGTTAGTGTGGACATGGATGAAAGTTGCTACACAAGTGACAGAAGTGACAGAGTTTCACAAGTTTTTCTAATTTATTTGTTAAGTTTTAGCAATTATGCAATATTTTAATTCAATAAATAATTTTATCATGATGTCACCGTTGATTTTTAGTTCCAGCAGTTGAACCACTAGCCCTTAGACCTCACCACTTTTCTGGTTTGCAAGTGATCAAGGTTTCAAAAGAAGAGCATATATCGTCATTTTGTCAAACATGACAACCTACAAGAAATTCTCTTCTCCTAACAATATGCAAATCATTCTCCTAAATCTCTCTTTTAACTTCCAATTATAGTCACCACTTATTCTAGCAATATAGTCATTCCAGACAAATGGAGAATAAAAAACCAGCTGGTTGCAATAGTTTTGAAAGCTTGATGGGACCTGCTCTGGCTAGGCAAGCTTCATTGAGTTTTAAGCTGAGCTTCGGCTCGCATTGTTTGAAGTAGAGGTACAAGTAACACGCACAGTTTATAAAATCATACACCAGACAAATGGAGGATAAAAAACCAGCTGGTTGCAGTAGTTTTGGAAGCTTGATAGGGCCTGCTCTGGCTAGGCAAGCTTCATTGGGCTTTAAGCTGAGCTTCAGCTCCCATAGTTTGAAGTAGAGGTACAATTAACACAGTTTATAAAATCATACACATTTCCTAATATAGTGCTAAAATATGTGCCCTTTAGTAGTCATTGGCTCAATGTCTTTAAGGGATATCAGACTGTTCGTGAGTTCGTATGGTTAGAGAGAGAAAAATCGATATGAAGTTGTTCAAGCATCATGATCAGGACGTCAAAAATCGAACATAAGATCTTCATTTTTTTGGGCAGACAAAGTATCAAGAGGTGATACGATTCTCATAACAGATGGGAATACGCTGAAAGCTGCTTCGTGCCTCTGGAACTGGGGAGAGTTTCTTGGATTGTGAAGGCATTGAAACTTATTCATTGAAATCTCAAAGTAGTCAAGCTATAGGAAGATGGTGAATCTTATCATTCCTGCGGGTAAGAACGGTAAGCAGACGATGGTTGGAGAATATAGGGTTAGCGTCAACAACATTAATGTGACCAAGGATACTGATGACTGATCATAGCCGCGCAGGAAGCCCACTGGGAACAAAGGACCGCAGATGTTGAGACTAACAATAAAGTTGGTGGTAAACAAAATCAAATTGACAGGGGGAGTGCTGTTGTCTGCAGATGTTCTAAGGAAAAACAAACGATGAAGTTGCTGGTAAACAAAACCATATTGACTGGGAGAGTGCTGTTGTCTGCAGAAGATTGAATTTACATACTTCTTGGAATCATATTCAATGGGTTCTGAACAAGACATATAAACAGGGGTTTGTATGTCACCCCTTCAACGTTGATAAAGCAATTATCTTCTGTAAGTCTAGGAGTGAAGCTAAGAAATTTGGAAGTTTGGGAGTCAAGATTCTTTGAGGGATCTGTTTCGTTGGTGTTTTCAAAATGGAATTCAATGGCATTCAGTGTGTGGAAGTATCAGCGAGGTGACAGCATGTTGCGGCAGATGGAATGCAGTGAATAACTTTCCTTTCAGTTACTGGAGGAATGAAATTTTCATAGTTATAGGCTATGCATGTGGGTGTTTGATTGAAGTTGATCAAAGAACAAAGGACTTTTCAAATCTGTTTGAAGCTCACATTAAGGTCAGGGGTCTTGATTCTGGTTTTATGCCAGCTGTGGTTCTTGTTCTGGTTGACAGTAGGGTTTTATTCGTTCGGTTGAGGACCTTTTTAAGATGAGTCTGGCCGGATAATGAGGTACGTACTGGGTGTTTAAGCGAAGATGGGACAGAGATTGCAAATACCCAACCAGAGGTTGAAGTTGAAACGGGAGCCAGGCCTTGTCGAACGTGGCAAGGAAAGAGGTAAGAACGATAAAGAGGAAGGAATTCTAAGGAGTAATGACATAAAATGCGAGTCTCCTTTCCCATATAAAGCACACAGCTCTAGAGGTACAAAGATATAAGACAGCTATTGCTCCACATATGGAATAAATTCAAAAATCAAAATTGGGAATTCGGGGAATTGATTTGGGACACAACCCAAATCAATAGTGGCCCATTGCATGGATTTACTATGTTGGGCCATATGTACAAATTTAGAACTGATTTGGGCCAGGCAGGGGAGCCCAATTTGGCTCGTGAGGATGGCCAAGAAAAGCTCATCTAAACCAAAATTTAAATTATATCAGATTAACTGGCCATCCATCATCCAGTTCTGGTTTGGAAATAACAAGATAGGGCTGGGCAGTAGCTCATCAGGATTGAAGCTCACAGGAGATAGTCACACGCTATGTTTTCTGATGAATGCTGGAAACAGAATTCAGGGTCTTCCTTTGAAGGATAATATTTTGCTCCTTTAGCCGAGTATAGTGTGTCGGAGGTCGCCGATGGTGAGCCGACAGCCTGACAGCAACAAAAACTGATCCAGCAGTTCAGACAGCGGAGAAGCATCAAAGGTCTGCGTCATTCCAATTAAAGAGAGGATTTGTTCAATTAAAGAACATTCTAATTTTGATGGTGATCAACAGGATGCAGTCAGAAATGCAGAACGAACATATCACCTATAGATAGGGTTGGCATGTTACGGATATCCTGGAGGATCAAGCTTCTTCCCAAGTTTAATTTGATGTCTCTGTTCACTGAAGAAACATTGAAAGCCGCATCTATATCTGCTTGCCAGGAGGATGCGAATGTGCAACACGTGTAAATGTATGCAACTCTATGGGGCCACTAAGTGTTGATTCCTTTTCTCTTGAGAGGCATAACAGTGTTGCAGAAAAACTTAACGGAGGGTCAAGTAATGAGCTGTCTCCTTTCTTCTAAAGGTGACATTGAGTCAGCACCTAGTTCAAATCTGCAGATGAAATGTTCGAATTCGACTGGGGATCGATCAGTGCCACGTTTAGCTAAAGTGAACTGTTCATTTGGTGAACTCTTTGCTTCTGCTTCCCTTAATAAAGAATGCCGGGGAATTAGCATCTCTAAGGGAGTGATCACCATTCCTGATACGATGAGAGGAAGGGGTCTAAGGATGGTTCTTCTAATGAAACTGAGAAGTGGTTAATGAAAATGAGTTGATTCGTTTCTTATCCTCTTGATGTGGAAAGAGGGGGCCAACTTAAGCAGTTGCTTGATGCGATGTGACTATCTCTAATTTGGTCAGGAAAGGTAAGGAAGAGTAAGGAGGAGAGTCAAGCTATGATTGGATGTTCGAGAACTAAAAAAACGCAAGATGCAGAAAGAAGGGGATTAGGGAGTTGAGAAGCCTAGATGGTGGAGTTAATTACGAGGGACGGTTAAGAGAAGATATGATTAGCACTTAGCACTCCTTTATTTTTATTTTTTTGAATAAAACAGCTACTAACTATCATTCAACTGGGGAAGATATAGAATCATTAGACAGGAAAGGAATAGCCCATTCAGGGCAAGCCTCTTCCAAAGAGATTGGTTCAGTAGACTTCATACAGTGTTTGGCAAAAACAAGGGCACAGCCAGTGCCCATTCTTTTAATATGGATGCTTTTTGCTGTGGGGAAATCAGCCAAAAGAGTTTTCCATTCCATGAATATATTACCCAAGGGAGAGAAGTCCTCTTCCCTGTTATTAGTTGCTTGCACCATTGTGAGTGAATCACTTTCCACAATAATGCTCCGTAGCTGCATCGTGCTGGCCAAAAGAAGTCCCCTATGCAGGGCCAACACCTCAGTAGCTTCGGGGGTACTGAACCCATGAAGGCTTTGTGCACAGGCTGGAACAAAGGTCACATTCCAATTTCTAATTACAGCCCCAAAACCTGCCCCTCTTCTTTGCCCCAGGCAATCAAATAGAAGACAAATCTCCTAAACTCTCTTTTACGCGGAGATGGAGATGCCGAGGGGGCTGGCTAGAGACAAAGATGGATTGAAGGTAAGATAGATTTGAGTTCAAGTGGCACAGGACCTTCGATCGATTATATGGCGTATTATACCCTTACCGAATTCATTCTATTGAATTGTAACGTAAAAAGCTCCTCCTTTTTAATGGATAGAAAAACCTGAAGTACATGTTATCATTCAAAACCTATGTTTTGGCACTTCAAGATAAGCCTTAATTCATACCTATCTTCTTCCCTCAATATGCTATGCTCTAGAATCACATGCTCCATCCACATTCACCTTGTAATAGCCAAAGGGAAATGGAGACCAAACAGTTAAAGAAGGGGGGCCTGGCCGAATAACACTCTTTCTTGAAACTTCCTGCGCCATCTAGTATTGGGTCAGAAAGGCAAAAGCTCTATTCACAACCATCCAGGATTCCACCACTTTTCCAGAGAAGACAAAAACATTTCGGTCATTCCATATAGCCCACGCCAGCACCACAAAGATGCAGCAAGATGCATGGTCCAAGGAAAGGATAACTTCTCGGACCCAATGACCAAAGTATCCCAAACGAAGATCAAGAAAGTATTTCGGTACTCCCTCCCTCCAAACATCCACAGCCTTTGCACATCCCATAAGAGCATGGTCAATGGATTTTGTAGTCTCCCTACAACATGCCCAAGAATTCGGGATGGGAACATGCTTACTAATAAGCCTCTCAGGTGTCGGCAAAGCCCTGTGGCAAGCCCTGCAAATAAAATTTTTAACTTTAGTTGGAACTTCGAGGTTCCAGAGTTTAATCCACCAGATACTTGATTGATCACTTGGAATACCCTTTTCCATTCTCTATCTAATATCAACCAGTAGATCTTTGCCAATCTTACCAAATCTTTGCATTCGGTAAGCTCATGCTCAATTGATGACAAGTTAGTTTGGTATTTCACAAAAAACCTTACCGAAAGCACCCCATCCTTTGTGAAATGCCAAACTAAACTGTCACCAATCGGGTATGAGCTGAGGGGAGTAGCTAAGATCACATCACCATCCTCGCCCATAAAATTATCCAAGACATTACCTTCATTCCACTTACCACAGTGATCCAAGAGTTCTTCGACTTTAGCATCAATGCCCAACACTGGGGGTGAAAAGACATTAGGGGAATTCAATCTAGGAATCCACCTATCCGTGTATATGTGACCCTCTCCCAGAGTCCCAATGCGCCAACGGGGTAAACTCCTTGCATGCATGAAAGATTCCCGCGGGTAATACTTAGCCTTAAACACGTGTCCCACAAGTGAAAAGGGATATTGAAGGAGCAGCCACCCCTGTTTAGCCAACATTGCCAGATTGAAAGCTTCAATTGATCTAAAGCCCGAACCCCCATCTCTTTTTGAATAGCAAAGCTTTTCCCAAGATGCCCAATGTATCTTCCTTTTCTCAAAAAACATAATCCAGATATAACTATGTTTGAAGAAATAAAAATGGAAAAGTGTGAGAAACAGTTTATTAGGAGTATTCCGGGGGCATTTTGATTATCGAGGATGAGAGGGTTGTCTCCGGTTTTGAGATTGTTTTAGTAGACATATGCTCTGTAGTGACATGGTACATTTTTATTTCATTGATTAATTATTTTAACATAATTAAAATTACCGGGGACAATTTGTAATTTATTTTTGTGGGGTTCGAAAATTTACTAATATAAATTTAGACTCAATTAAAATTAAATTGAGGATAAATTGTGGAGTTAATTGTATAAAGGATTATAAATAAATAATTTGAATTAAG
>JAULJZ010000023.1:7412954-7424828 GCA_032270985.1 Heliamphora pulchella
TATTAGTTGTTGAAAATAGAAAGACAAGGAAAAGTTTCGATGTACTAGGGGCCTAAGAAAAGGGAGTCCATTGTTCCCAATATTTCTATATTGGTGAATGATGTTTTGGGAAGGTTGGTAGATAGAGCTAAGGAGATGGTCTAGTTGATGGATATGTCATTAGGAGGAGTCGTGTTTTTGTGTCTCATTTACAGTTCGCAAACAATTCTACCTTTTTTCCTGGGAATCTTTGAGGTTGTTACTGGCTCAAGGTTAATCTAAATAAAAGTAGCATAATGAGTATTAATATTCACTCAAACGGACTACAAAGGTTGGCTACTATCATAGGTTGTCCCATTTAGCACCTATCGTTTAGGTATTTTCGGTTACCATTGGGAGATAATCCTAACTAGGGTTGAGTCCTTCTGGGATCCCGTTTTAGAAAAGATTGGAAAGAGATTGGAGAGTTGGAAAATAAGTTTGTTTTTTAGAAGATGGAGGTATACCTTAGTAAAATCAATTTTGAGTAGTATCCCCATTTATTATTTGTCTTTGTTTAACATTCTCGCAGGGATAGCCAACAAAATTATGGAAATTCCTTATTAAATGTAATTCTTTATGGCATTCCCTAGTCAATAGTAAATACGGGGTTCAAACTAATGCGAGGGAAACTCTTGTGCTTAAACGGGGTTATTGTCGGTCTCCATAGAAATTTACTTTCCACATCTTACCTATATTTTCCCATTTTATCTTTCGAAGTGGGAAATGAAAAATTCATTAGGTTTTGGAAAGATACTCGACGTTCAATTCCTTCATCTATATCACTTGACCCACTCTCATAATGTTTCCATTGCTTCTATGGCATTGTCTAATTTGGCTTTGATTTCTTGGAATTTCAACTCGCAAAGTAGTTGAACTGGCTTCTTTGTTATCAATGCTAGATAAGTTCTCTTTGAGCCTAATATTCAAGATAGCAAGGTTTGGTCACTTAATTCTTCGCCTTTTTTCGTGTCGGTCTTTTTTTAGGGAATTAATCATAATCCAAACATAACCCCTTTTGTCCACACAAGAAGATTTGAAATGCCATTGATCCTCTTGAAGTTAATGTGTTTACATGAACGTTGGCTCATAACAGTCTAATGATTAATGACATTTTTTCAAAAAATAAGACCCAATTGCAATCTTTGTCCTCAGTGGTACGTCATGTGTAGGAGAAATGAGGATTCATCAGATCATTTGTTTTTGCATTGCCCATTGGCCTTGATATTATGGGATCAGTTATTCCAATTGGTAGACATTTGTTGAGTAGTTTTGATTACCTTATCTCAGTTGACGTTGATCAATTTTTGGGGTTTTAGTTGTAACAAGAAGGCTAAAGCCTTATGAGATTGCACCTTTTCTTCTCTCTTTTCTTCTTTCCTTTGGGTCGTTGGGTTGGAACGTAATGCGGGAATTGTCGAGGATGAGTTTGAGAATGTTGACTCTTATGAAATGGGGTGTGTTGTTTATTATCTTTTTGGTCTTCGATATCTTCCCCTTTTAGGGGAATACCCTTATTTTTTAAAGCTAGAGATTGGAGGTCATTTAAGACCTGTAGCCTTTTTCTTTCTCCTTTTTTGTTTTCTTTTGTATCTCCTTTGGTGGACTGCTGGTCCTCCAAATTTTGTACTTCTTTTCGTCTTTTCAGTAATTTTGTTGTGTTGCCAATCAAAAAAACCTACCACCCTCTGTTAAAAATTAATATATAGGTCAACAATCTACTAATAAAGAGAGAGAGAGAGAAAAAAAACACTACAATTTTATGCTATAGTATAAATTTAGTATACCAGCTTGTTCCGTGGTTTTGGAACATTCGGAACACTTGTGCTTGCGAGAACCTCCTAACTAAGATGCTACATAAAGACAAAGCAGCAATGTGTTCAATATTTTCAGGCTGCAACAGGGAGCCAGCATTGAACTTCCTGATATCAAAGAAAGGTTGACCATTTAGGTTAGAGCGTATTTTGATCAATTCAACCCAAAAAGTCCACACTAAAGCTTCCGGTAAGGCATACAAGGCAAAAACAAACAAATGAGCATATTTGATGGTCCAATCAACAGCCACCATGGCTTCACTTCTTCATTCTTTAATAGAAAGACTACTTAAACAATGACAGTGTTTACAATTTACAGAAGAAATCAAAAGAGAAGTTGATATTAAATTGATAGAAAAGGCCAAAAAAACACAAATATGTGTGCGCACACATCAATTCTAACCATCAAATCTGTTGAAGTAGTAATAGTTGAAATACAGAGTTATTAAAAAATAATGGACAAACAGAAAATACATGAGTTTTTTGCTGCATATTTTATCAGGGAACGTTCAATTCTAACCCAAGCACAGCTTCGCCAAGTAAATATTATCGACACAACTGTGCAGATAATCTGTACAAAATCATCCTCCCCCACGCCCATGTTACATGGGCTTGGACATGTACGTTGGTTGCGGGTATGTGTCTAAGCATAAAGTTCATACAATTCCTAGTCGAAGGACACCAGAACGTAGCAACATATTCATGCTTCTAGTATTCTACATTTATTTCCCAGACATTCAACACATTTAGAAGCAACCACATCACACCAGTAACATAGTAAAGGAGTTTTATGGACAATTATAGAAACTTGGTCTGCCAGACATGCCACCTAGGTGCATCTCTAAATAGACATGTCAGATATGCATTTCCAAATACAAGCCAGATACATATGTCATACCATTTACTCCAATGTAAAAATTTCCAACGTGTACTTCACACATTTAGAAGAGTCCATACCACATTGATATCTATATATAGTTCATATCAATCAGCTCCATGACAAGTTAAAAAGAAAAGTGCACGACAACGAACAATTTCCAATTGAATAAGTGTCAAGCGGAAAACTTAATGGCCTTTCACAAATACATCACCTAGATTGTCCACGCAACTCTAATGGTGCCTAGAAAAACACCAAAGAATATGCAGTGCCTGAATTCAAACTGATCAAATAGTAATTCAGAATGTTAAATGTAAAGAATAAAATGACCTGCCAAAACAAAGTCTCCAGAGGGATGAAAAGATAAAGATCTCACATTGTGAGTATCCTGAAAATGTACAAGAAAAAAGGAAAAGGAAACAAAGAGCCATTACATTGTTATGAAGTCACAAAGGATAGAATCTATGACCCAAACAAACCTGGATAACTCTGAACGCTCTCTTCGCTACAGCTTTTGAAAAATCAAAGAACCTGAAAGTGCAATCAAAATTTTTACAAACTGCATATTTTAGGCTCTATGTACAGGTATAAAAGGAGATGAGAATTGCCACTAAATGTGCAGTACAAAATTATAGAAAATCTATGCAGGAATAAACAAGAAGAGATATTAAGATAATAAACAGAAAAGGTAAACAAAGACAACCACTAATTTATGCGTGCCATACTTTATTGTGTGGTCTTTGGCCCCAGTTATCAGAACAGTATTTTGAGGATGAAAATCCAAATCATTTATTGGCTGCAGCGATATCAGCAAAGCATTAGACAAGTATGGACAGGTCATCCAACTGTACCATATAAAAACATAATGCCTAAAACTTTGTCAAAGTATGCACCAAATATAACAAAAAGTGGCATCTTTTTCTTACCAGAAATAGAAGAGAAATACAAACATGGACAAAGCAAAATGTTATCTAAAATAGAGGATTATGTGAACAAGAAAGCCTTTCTTCTCAATATAAATGTATCACCGTAATTTATAAGCTATATTTTCATAGGATAAGAAACCATGCAGTCAAACCTTGATGCTCTGGGGATTGGCATTTCTAACCAGCATTTAATGGTGGTTTCCTTTAGCATGGTGAAGAGTGTCAGACAATGGATACTTATAAGGATCTAACTATAATATGAGTCTTATAAGATACCTGTAGATTTATCATATACTTCCAAACTCTACACGTCACATGCTGAAGGTGAAGACTAGTCATCAGGAAATAAGCTTTATCTGAGGAAAGGTTTTCCCAGGAAGACACATATGTTGCATGTTGATTTGCACCAAAGCAAATGGGAAATGTTTGTGGTTTGACATGCCCATGAAACACAGGGCACTTAGACCTTTTAAGGTATCAATTTGAAGAGGCAGAACTCTCTATGTTAACTGATGCAACTAAGCTGAACTGCAGTTCATCGTTTCAAAGTTTAACCAGCTTTTGTGTAGAACGATTAAGTTATTCAGACTAGGATCAAGTGCCCAAACCACATCAAACAAAAAGTTAAACTTTTCTGGATGTTTGAAGACTTTAGGCAGTTGAGTTAGGGAAGTTAGGCCAGATAAATTATCATTTTTTTTATAATGTGAATAAAAGAAAAGTGAAGGCAAGATTGTACAACTGTTTTCCCTTTCCACGACTAGTAGAACACTGTTTTTGAACAAAAACAACCAAGCCATCAGGGAAAAATTCAGGAATTAATGTTCGTGGATACAACTAGCTCCAACCATTATGAACTTGCAGTTATAGCTTACCTAGCTAGCTATAGAACTCACAATGGTTAAATTCTGCACCAGCTATAAAACTAAGAGTTCGCTTGTAGACTCAAATAACAATTCTCAATTTAAATCAGCTTGGTAGAATCAGTAAGCACTACACAATAGATGTGGTCATTTATTCTAGACAAGGCAGAAGATTGTTGTCTTCGTGGCGAGTAATGAAAGGAAAAAACAACAGGAATTTCCACAGCAGTAGTCATACGAGGATGAACAGTTTTCTGATTAAGAAAAACCATTAGATATTAAGCTTTACTTGTAAATGGTCATAAAATGTCCGTATGACAGGCCGCACAGGACCATCCCTTCCATCTGGAAGCATCATTTGCTTGATTTTTGATATCTGCAGAAGAATATAATGGTTTGTGAGTTAAATCAATCAAAACGAAAGAAGGCTGATACCACAAAGTGATGACACCTCTAAGAGCTTAATTGATGTGTCTGCACTCCCTGTTGCAAGAAACCTTCCATCAGGACTGAATCTCGCACATCTGGCAACATTCTACAGAATATGATCAGATAGTTAATGTTAGATGGAGAACATGATATCCACCATTATCTTCTTGTTACCAGAACACAGAGACACTAGTATAGAAAATCTTTAACTATGGATACAAACCTTATGCTCTGAAACATGTCGTGTCTCATGCTTTAAAAAGTTCTTTGATGAACCTTTTGTATCATGCGTGGCACTGTTTGAAAACATATACTGATTAGCTGTCTATTGCTAGAATTTCAGTAATAAAATATGGCAGCATTATCAATCTTCAAGTATATGAGAGCCACAGGTGCCTAATGCCCAATAACACACGAAAACATTTGAATTAGGTAAAAGATTAGGCCAAATCCAAAACCGAGTCTATGAGTCTGAACTCTGAACAAACATTCCAAAGAAGATACGAAAAAGAAAAACATGATCTGGGATTATTTACTGACACAAATGGGCAACCTACAGAAAAGAAGAAGGAAAAAAGCAGTAGAAAATTTCATGCTCAAACACGTAGTAAACGGACTACTTAGAGATAGCCTAATTGTAATGGAATTTCAACAAATGTCGTTAACACCACACATGATGCTATTGCCAGTCAGTTGATAGTTAAAAGGACCCCTTTCAGATTATTTTAACTTGCATCATTCTTTTTCTATTTTACTCAGGTCGCCACAAATTTTGTTAAGGAAATTCATTCCTTGATTTGGTCTCAAGAATCATTTGCCATGAAGGAAGTTTAACTTAGCGCATATATTCTCCTTTCCAAACTACCATATCCTATGTTCTGTTATAGCTGTATAATCACTTACCACTGGACACCCACTTGTATAAGTATTAATGAATCGTGTACAAGTGTTTCAACGCATAAGGTGGGTGTTCAAAGAAAAAAGTACGTGTATTTAGAATCACCTCCTGCAAAAGTTATAGCAGTGGGAAGCAATCAAAGAGTTCAAAGAATCCATGATTGCACAAATATGGGAGAGCAACAACCTGAGCAAGAAAGAAGTGATGGGAAAGCTGGATGCAATCAACAAGGAGATAAGAACTGCTCAATGCAGACACAGAGTTGTAACAGATATACTACGCAGCATATCATGAAGCATAACGAAATCTTGCATGTGTGCCATATTTGGATTACAGTAATGTATATTTCATTATCACATTTGTTGGATAGTTTGATATACATTGTTGGGCCTAATTTCTAATAACTTTAGTTTTTTGGACAATTAGTTACTTAACATGGTATCAAAACCAAAATATGAAGAAGAAAAGAAAAAAAAAACTGTCGAAACCCTAGTCACCGTCACTGCTTTCCCTCACCTTTGTTGTCGGTACTCCTTAACCGATATCGCGAATCTATCACTGGTATACCGTCACCGTCGAAGTTTTCACCATCGTTGGTTTTACCTCACTACCACCACTGCCACTGGCCTTTATTTTCTTTGCAACCATCGTTGTTCCTTCTCTTCTCTGCCCTTGTGGGTTGCAAGTTCTAGATCATTGTTGTACTTTTTTGGTATTAGTGTATCACTAAAGTCTCAATATATTATATTGTTGGCTTTGACAGTGTACTTTTTGGAGAATTATTACTTATTTGCTCTTATTCTTGGTTTTGGGGGCTACTGATATTGTTCTGATAGCATTGTTCTTGATTTTGGCGGCTACCGATGTTGTTTCGGTAACATTATTCTTATTTTTTGAGGACTACCGATGTTGTTCCGATAGCGTTCTTATCTTTGGAGGCTACCGATATTGTTTCGGTAGCATTTTTCTTGTTTTGGGGGGCTACCGATGTTGTTCCGGTAACATTGTTCTTGTTTTTTGTAGCTACCAATGTTGTTCCGGTAGCATTGTTCTTATTTTTGGGAGCTATCGATATTGTTTCGGAAGTATTGTTCTTGTTTTGGTGGCTACCATTGTTCCGGTATTATTGTTCTTATTTTGAGAGGCTACCGATGTTGTTCCGGTAGAATTGTTCTTATTTTTTTGGCTACCGTTGTTGTTCCGATAGCGTTATTCTAAATTCTAGTTAGTTTTTGAAAACTGATAAGCCATCTCAGAGACTGAAACTAAGCATGTCTAGTGGAACCATCTCTGCTTAAGTCTTCAATTGTCAAGCTGGATTTAATTGATATCTTTGTCCCAACTTGAGGAGGAGTGTTGAAAATAATATATTTTAAAAAATTAGAATCTCGTTAATTATAGTTTGATTACTGAAATTAATATATTAGGAAGTTAGGATTTTATTAATTGTGATTTGATTTGCAAGTTATTTTCTTCTTTTTCTGTATTCCTTCTTTATCATTATAAATAGATAGGTATATATCTTTGAAAGTAAACCAAAATTATTAAATTCTGTTCATTCTACATGGTATCAGAGCTCTAATTTCATGAGATCTTGAGTTCAAGTCTCGTGATGTGTTTTCTTCTTGTATTTATTATTGTGTACTATATGTGTTGAAGTGCACTTTTTTAGTTTGTTTACCTCTCCACGTGCGAAACAGAGTTGCACGTGAGGAGGAGTGTTGGATAACTTGATATATATTATTGAGCCTATTTTTTAATAACTTAAGTGTTTGGGACAATTGGTTACTTAACAACATTAGCAAGTGTACACATACTAATATACAAACTTTTCATAAGGCAGAAAAAATCCTTACAAAGAATACCTTCATAATTTTAAGACTTTCATATTGAACAGTGAACACAAAACAAGAACAATTGAATTATAGGAAACCTCCAAAACAACTAAAAGCATAATACTGACATAGAGAGTGCAATTCAACAACCAACGAATAAGAGAGAGAGAGAGAGAGAGTGTATCTAATTTCAATGTTTCCATATTTCTAAAGTCAATGCTAATCAGTGGCTGTGGACTTTCTTATGTTGCTTTTACTCTTTAGACGCTTTGTTGATTTCAAATTTCTACCACCAATCACAGAAGATACTGCAATTCTATCTTTCATCCAATGAACTACATGAACGTTTTGATAGTAAAAAATGATTGTAACAACATAAGGCATTTAAAAAGAGTCGAGTCCAATAGTTCTTTTTATCTATTTGCTTCAGAAAGTCAAGAATTCAGCTTTGTGCATATTTTTCCACATCCTTTACATTGTTTTGCTGCTTAGTTCAATCCTTCTGTTCAGTACATTTTGTTTTTGCATTCAGTTCAATCCTTTTATTCAGTAATTCAACATCAACAAGTCAGAAAATTGAAATTCTTACCACAATGTGGATGATGCAGGTTTTGTTTTAGAGACAAACAACATATTTTACATTTTCTAGCTTTATGCTCCATCTTCTTGATTGTGTTACTATGTTTGCCTTCATGCATGCAACCATACCAAACCAAACCAAACCAAACTTTTGTCCCAATCAATTGGGGTCCGCCACATGAATCATTTTACACCATTCTACTCTATTAAGGGCCATATCTTCAACTAATTTAAATAAGTTCATATCTTTTCTTAATACTGCGTCCCATATCAATTTAGATTTATCCCTCCCCTTTGTGTTTCCATTACCTATGACCTTATCACTTTTCTTTACTACCGCATCAACTAATCTACGTTATATACGTTCAAACCGCCTTAATCTATTTTCTCTCAACTTATCCACAATTGGTACGACTCCTACCATTCTATGAATCTTTTCATTCCTAATTTTATCTTTTCTAATCATACCACAAATACACCTTAACATTCTCATTTTAGTAACACTCATTTATTTAGGTGATCTTTCTTAACAACCCAACATTCTATCCCATATAAGATCGTTGGTTTAATAAATGTCCTATAAAATTTCTTTTAATTTTGTAGGTATTTGTCGATCACATAGAACGTCGGAAGAACCCTTCCACCTGAACTAACCAACTTTGATTTTATGGATTACATCATTTACAATCACTCCATCTTTTTTAATAATTGAATCTAGATAAGAAAAAATATTCATTCTTAGGTATCTCTTAATTTTGAATCCTTACTTATTCACTGTTAATACTAATATTGCTCCTGAAATTATATTCCATGTATTCAGTTTTGTTCCTACTTACTCGAAATCCTTTTGATTCTAAAGTTTCTCTCCATATTTCTAGCTTAGTATTAATTCCACTCCTAATTTCATCCACTGAGGCAATATCATCAGCGAACAACGTACACCGTAGAACATCATCCTCAATATGTCTAGTCAGTTCATCTATAACTAAAACAAAGAGATAAGGACTCGAAACCAATCATTGGTGTATAATTCTACTGTAATTAGAAATTCACTTATTTTTCTTGCTGGTGATTTAAAGGATGACATACGCAAAAGTTAAGACAATGGATCAAGCTTTAACAGCAGTTCATATAATGACAAACCATAAACTGATAAAGTAGGAGGGCAATAAGGAGAAAAATGAATTGCCTGAAATCAACAGCAGCAGATCGGGGCACTGGGATTGAATCATATCCTGCAGGTATTGCTGCACCTGAATCAAATAACGTAGATGAAGAAACCCCTCTTAACATCTCATCTTTCTCCACTGCAAGACCCTGTTAACTTCTTAGACTAATCCTATTTCCCCCCTAGCCAAACAGTGAAAGAAAGATAAACTGAGAACAGAAGCCTTAGCAAATATAAACAAACCTTAGCAACCAGTTCAAGAAGCTTGTTTGGAGGAGATTCAACATTCAATGGCGTCATTGTAGCCGAAGCAACTGCACTTGCAGCCTATAAAGTCTAGTATTGTGAACTTACACAAATTCAACTTTCAAGAAACTTGGATTCTCCATTCAATTGCTGAGAAAAATGGAGGAAGCAAAGAGAAACATATCCAAAACCTATCACTGTCTTGTTTCTACTTATAATGAATAAAAGACATGTACATAATTTGATTGTAAACTTGTACTCAGGTTGTTTATTGAGGAGGATTGACATAAAATTTGGTGCCACTAACCAGACATTGACTTTGTTATAATCAAATCCCACATACTTTCCATGTATATATAAGCCACTTGGACACTCTTATTTGTAAGTCGTTTTTCAATAGTGAGTTCTACCCAAGAGTATGTAACATTTGGTATCAGAGCAGCCACTATACTAACGATGGAATTAGAGGCAGCCTATTCAAGTATGATATCGAATGGGTTGTTGCTTTGGGTCGAAGTCACATGGGGAACGACCAATAGGATGGATTAAAATAACTTGTTAAGTTTGTCGAATATTGATAGGTGAGTAAATCTACCAAAAAAGAAAGGACTACAGTCAACGTCGATAGAGTGGGCCACCGGGACGTCGACTTGGAAGTGTGGTAATATGTTTGATCATGATCCACATCGATTAAAATAACGGACTCTCCGTCTATAAATAAAGGTCTGTAATACTCGGTCTGTGATACTCGGCTCACTCTGACATTTGGTCCAAGAAGGACACAAATCACGTGTAATCTTTTTATTTTATTTTCCTCCACACTTTCTCAGCAACCGAACAGAAAATGCAATGAACTGAATTCAAGGAAAGCACAAATGGGTTTTGGTTTCTTTTTTTACCTGATTAAGATTGTTGTCGCGAAGATGGGCAACGATTAGAGTATTGACCTGACGATACAGCGTCCCTTCCTGCAGTGTTTGCTCCAAGCTGCTAGAATTGCTGCTTTCCATTCCTTACGATCCCCGAAACCTCTTAAACCCCTAAAAAGCTTCGCCTTTCGAAATCAGGGTTTTTCAGTTTTCCTTCTAAACGAAGCAGGTTCGTTTGCGAACCGGATTGGGGGTTGGTGCTGCGCCCCTCGCGTGCAGCGAGGGTGCTGCGCCCAAACGGCGCCGTTTGAGGGTAAATTTTATTTTTTTCTTATTAACTTAAAATAATTTGAAATATTTTTTAAAATATTATAAATTTTATTATATATGTTTTTTTATAAAAAAAATATATTTTTAAAATTTATTCATCATAATAGAGATATTTGGCAAAATTACTGCTAATAATTTTTAACTTTTTGCTACTAATTCTAGTTATAAGCTGGGTTTGGGGTTGGTGTTGTGCTTCTTATATATGTTTTTTTTATAAAAATTATATTTTTAAAATTTATTCATCATAATAGAGATATTTGGCAAAATTAATGCTAATAATTTTTAACTTTTTGCCACTAATTCTAGTTATAAGCTGGGTTTGGGGTTGGTGCTGTGCTTATTATATATGTTTTTTTATAAAAAAATATATATTTAAAAGGGGTCTAGTTTTAGTTATAAGCTGGGTTCGGGGTGTTAGGGACGGGGTCAGGGGTTAAAGGGGTGTTCGAGAGTCGGGGATCTTGGATTGGGGTTAGGGTTTTAGTGTTATGAATTTTTGGGGTTCAACGGTCCAATGGATTGAGGTAAGGGTTGGGGTTCGAGGGCTTAAGAGTATGGGGGTTTAAGATTTTGGGGTATAGGGTCGAGGGTTTAGTTTCGGAGTTCGGGGGTCTGGCGTCGAGATCAGGTTTGGGGTTTTGTTATTCTGGATTTTTAGAGGTTCGAGGGTTAGGGGTCAAGGTCCAAGGGTTAAGAGTCAAGGGTCTAAGATTCGAGGCATGAGGTAGGAGTAGGGCTTTAAGGGTCTGGGGGTCTAGGGTTTTAAAGTTTTTGGGGTCCAAGGTCTGAGGGTCGAAGGTGAGGGTCGGGAGTCGGAGGCCAAGGGCCATGGGTTGGTGTTAGGGTTTAGAATCTAGGCCCAGGGGTCGAGGTGTTGGGGGTCGGGGTTTAGGGTTCGGAGGTCCAAGGGAAGGGGTTGAGGGCCTAGGGTTTGGGAGCCCAGCTTTTGGAGAGTTGGGGGTCGAGGTTTAGGGTTCGGAGGCTTGGGGGTTCGAGGGTCGGGGGCCTAGGATTAAGGTCTC
>JAULJZ010000023.1:7424928-7468849 GCA_032270985.1 Heliamphora pulchella
TAGCTTATAACTAAAATTAGTAGCAATAAGCTAAAAATTATTAACAGTAATTTTGCTAAATATCCCCATTATGATGAATAAATTTTAAAAATATAATTTTTATAAAAAAAACATATATAATAAGCGCAGCACCAACCCCAAACCCAGCTTATAACTAGAATTAGTCGTAAAAAATTAAAAATTATTAACAGTAGTTTTGCAAAATATCTCTATTATGATGAATAAATTTTAAAAATATAATTTTTATAAAAAAACATATATAATAAGCGCAGCACCAACTCCAAACCAAGCTTATAACTAGAATTAGTAATAAAAAGTTAGAAATTATTAACAATAGTTTTGCCAAATATCCCCTTTATGATGAATAAATTTTAAAAATATAATTTTTTTATAAAAAAAACATATATAATAAAATTTATAATATTTTTAAAAATATTTAAAATTATTTTAAGTTAATAAGAAAAAAATAAAATTTAGCCTCAAACGGCGCCGTTTGGGCGCGGCACCCTCGCAGCACGCGAGGGGCGCAGCACCAACCCCCCAACCGGAGTTTTCTGCAATCAGTCGAGTATATGCGCTGTACTGCACGACTACTGCCGCCATTTTCGTGACTGCTGAAAGCTTGTGTCGCCCACACAGTGTCGTATTCGAGGAAATTAAATTACCAAAATGTCCACACTGGGTAAAGTAAAGAAGTGAATTTATGGTATTTTTTAATTCCCGTAAAAAAGAGTGAGAATTATTTTCTTTAAAAAATTAAAAAATATCTAATAATCTTTGTGTGTAATAATCATTTTTCTAAAGAAATAAAAGGTAACTAAAAAATTCAGGTATGATTTTTTTTTCAAAATATTGTTTTTAAATAAATAAATAATAAAAATACTGACATTTTCAAACTATATAAGAAAGTAGAATTGTTTTGAAAAATTCATTTAAAAATGCAATTTTATAACGAAAATGCAATTTCAAATTATGCATTATTGCGCGACTCAACACCATTCATGTCTAACTAGCACCATAAAATTAGTCTAGTTGTAAAATGTATTTTTGAGATGCAATATTCATCATAAAAGCAATGATTTTTATGTCATTTTTTCTCAACCGCCATGTATTAAACACAAGCAAAAGCGTATGTTGAATGTGTGATTTTAAGCCTAATAGCCAAGTCACAGTTTCAACTTGCAATTTTAAAACCTTGTCTTTTCATTTTTAGTTATTGCTAGTGCTGCCAGCAATCAGGTTAGTCTTCCTTCAATTGCCACACGCTAAATATAACCAAAAGCGCAGGTTGACTTTTAAGCTCAATCTTCTCTTGTCAGTTGCTGCGAATGATCTGTGAGTGATGCAATTGATTTGAGATGTTTGCAAAATTGCAACTTTAACCTGTAATTCTAGGTTGCATATCCAATAATCATTTACAAGTTTTAGATTGATAGGACGTAAAGTTCAGACATTGACAAATATTATATATTAAAAGATTAATAAAATTGGTTTAAATTTTGAAAATAGCAGCCTCAACTAGAGATTTTTATCCTATCAGCCCTTTCTAAACTTATATTTTTTACCTCATTTGCACAATATTGATATTGTATGTTGGTTACAAATTTTCAATATTTATTTGCATTTTCTTTTCAAAACATCAATTTGTTTCTATTATAATAGTATCAAGATCATACAATTTATAAGTATATTAAGGTAGTTATATCATCAATGATTAAGGTAAGTAGTGGCTCCATAAATATTTTTCAGGTAGACAATCAACTAATTCAATCATCATACATATAAAAAATAAAATAAATTTTACATATTGATATGAATATTTTACAAAAATACTTGTAGACATATGAACTATTACAATTGCCCTCGACGAGTTCTCATATTTTGAAATAATTGCATAATAACCTCGTTATTAATAATATTAAATATATATTTTTCAATATATGTAACCAAACATTGTTCATCCATTCATCTACCATTCGGTTCTTAATAATCTTTATTACTAACAAAGTTCTCTATAGGATTGCAGTCGCCAATAATAGAATCAACGCTAAATTTAGCAATTCCTTTTAGCTCAATAAAATTACTGCTATAGCGCACATCAATAATGTAATTCTCAAATTCAGTATCCAGTGCAATTAATTCCACTAAAAAAATAGATAGGTCAATTTTTACTTATCAAAAGTAGAAAAAGAATCACATGGACTCGAGCAAGCCACACAAAGAAGTATCTAAGTATTCATCTCTATAAAACGATTATTAAACTCTTAAAGTTGCATATTTATCACTGTATAGAATCGCTCAACAGAATGGTTGTGTAAATTTGTATTTTATGGGACACTGTGTCGTGACCTCCTATACAATACAAACATATCATTCATGTTCTAACTATAAATTTTGTGTTTACTACAAAATGAACACACTTCAATCAACAAATAATCACATCATTCATCTCTCATCACTTGCAAACATTGATTGGACATTTTACTTAGTGTCATAACATTTATAATGTATTGAGTTTCCTTTGTAATGCTATTGATAACTCATTTGTGACCTCCAAGATGCACTTCATCATGAATAAACTAAAGACAAAATCAAAAAATTGCACTAACTCTTTAAGGTGACGAGCTTCAACTCTTTGATCCAAATGTAGGTCATTCTCTTTAACAAAGTTTAGTACATCAATCACAAAAGAGAACATAAAAATCAAGTTAACAATTGTCACATAATATGATCCCCGTTTTAGACTAGTTTCTTGATTCAAGCCTTGCATACTTTCAAGTTCATACTTGTTTAATGTTTTCACAACTTTAGCTATCTGTGCATCTTGAAGAATATCTTGTTTTTTGCAAGAGTCTCGAACGACATTCACTGAATTAGCAAGCAAGCAAAAAAGCTCGCCAATATCAATGTAATTTTTCACAATAGTTACAAAAGTCAACTGAAGTTGAAAAGTAAAGCAATAAACAAAATATACAAATCTATTCTTTCTCAAAATTAAATCTCTAAAGCCATTGAATTCACCCGGCATATTAGTAGCTCCATCATAATCTTTGTCCACGTAAATTGGATAATCTCACTCCATATCTATAAAATAAAGATTCAATCACTAATTTCAATGATGAAGCTGTTGAAAGAAATATAACGCAATATATGCTCGGTGGTCCAGAAAATACATGTTTATTAACTTTTAACGATTACAATAAACTGAATTTACAGAAAATAAAATTACAGAAAATAACATGAACAGAATTTACAAACCGAGTCTTGCAAACGCAGTTTCTTTAAGAATGATTCACCGCCTACCAAGGGTATTGTAGGTATCTCCACCGGCCTCATTCTCTCAGGACAAAACGGTTGATCCGAACGTTGGAACACCTCCAAAGATCGACTACTCGAACGTACCTCGTATATCTTTCTCTCTCTCACACCTTGTAATCTCATAATTGTATCATTGTATCTCACTTCTTCACCATACCTCATATTTCTGCAGAATATTAGAAGAGTTCTTATATAGAACTTCTCTCATGGAGGAGTACAAAAGAAATGAATATAAAAATCAATTGCCAATGAATTGTATTGATTATCAAATTCAATTGCCAATTGAATGGCCAATTGAATTACCAATTGAATTCAGAAATCAATTATAGAATAATAGCCAATTGAATTCTAGAATAATGGCCAATTGAATTCAATATTTTCAACAGAAGCGGTGGTGTCTGTTACATGAGTTATACTAAGAAACTGCTCTATCACAAATTTCTTTTTGTCCACATAGCGCACAACAACAACCATTTGTTCTTTGGAAGATACATCACAGGATTCATCAACTAAAATTGAAAAAAAACTTATTTTTCAAATCTTTGACCATAACAGTAATAGTTTCACATGCTCCAACATTAGCAATATTTTTTTGAATGTCATGGTGGCATAATTTATTATTTATTGGAGGGTTTCCCAATATGACTTTGTCAATTTCTTGATTGTAATCAGCAATAAACTATAAAAGTTCAGGAAAATTTCCCCTACTTTTGAATCATCGGATTCATTATGACCGCAAAATGCTAGACCTTGTTGTAAGAGAACTCTTATACAAGCAACTGAAGCATTTAAGTGAGTCAAATATTCAATCTTAGCATCATTTGACTACTTAAAAAAATAGTTTGAATGTACTGTTGTTGCTTTATTAAATCGTCACACTTCTTCACAACTTGATTGTTAGCACTGTTAACGCTCCCAACATGATTATGCAACTTATCTTTTCTATTCCATAAGTAAAATTCCCCTGTCACAAAAGTGTCGCCTCCCACTTGCTTACTAGTATCATTCCTAATAGATAACAATATAAACAAAATATTGCATCATTTTTTGTTGGGTTTTTACTATAATTTTTTGACTTTTCGAATGTTGATCTTGGGTTATTGACTGCTCAAGCGATTAGGGGTCCGATCGAGCGGCCTGCCACATAATAGTTTTTTTTTGCAGCGCCAGGGTTAGGTTTTAACCTAAGAGGCTTTATATAGAATGATTTTGTGTCCCATAGAAACATAATAATGTTTATAAACGTCTAAGACACTAGAGTGAGACTCAGTTTTTGAAATCAAAAAGTGTAGAGAGGCAATGAGATGCTCAATTTGAGGTCATAATTATTGTGAGGTAGAGAGTGAGACTTGTAATCCATGTTTTGAGAATAGTGGATTGTTTTTTCTATCATGTGGACGTAGACAGTTAGCGAACCACGTAATATCTTGCGTATTTGGTTGTTCTTATTTCTTTTAGTTTGTTATTATAAATTGAAGCCTATGTGATTTTCCATTTGGTAGCCAAAACTAGTTGATCTTTATTATTTGGGAATTTGTGGTAAAAAAATCCCAACAAGTGGTATCAAAGCCGGTGGCTGTTGAAGATCCAAGATCGTAGTGGAAGATCAGAGTTCTGTTTATTGGCTTAATCATAAGTTGCAATAAAGATGACAAACATCAAGTACGAAGTTGAAAAATTTACCGGTGATAATAACTTCTCCCTATGACAGAGGCTGATGAAGTATTTGTTCATTAAACGAGAGATATCCAAGGCGTTACTCGGTAAAATAAAAAAGGCAAAGAAGATGATCGATGAAGATTGGGATGTTCTTAATTGTAAGGCTGCGATTTCGATTAGGTTGAATCTAAGAGACGACATTACTCATAATGTGCACGATGTAGAAACAGCCCACGAGATCTGGCAGAAGCTGAAAAATCTCTACATAAAGAAAAATCTGGCCAACATGTTGTATGTGAAGAAGTAACTGTACGGACTACAGATGATGGAAGGTACGAAGTTATTGGAACATCTCAATACATATAATATGCTCATCACACAGTTATCCGAATTTAGAGTGCAGGTTGATGATGAGGATAAGGCGATATCCTCCTATTGGCATCGCTTCCGACGTCTTATAATCATTTGGTGATAAATTTGATGTACAGGAAAGACACTTTAGAGTTATAAGAGGTCACTGGAGCTCTTTTGTCACATGAGAAGAAGCTGAGAGACGGTTAATCTAATGTAGAAGGTGTGTTTGTAGTTAAATCTGAGTCAAGTAGAGGAATAAGTATATCAGGTGAGCAGGATTCCATTAGTGGTAGATCTCGGTCCAAGTCACATGCAAAAAAAAAAATACGTAGAATATATCTATTGCCACAAAACTGGTTATTATAAGATCCAGTGCCAATAATTGAAGCAGCATTTGAAGGAAAAGAGAAAGGTGAAGCACCTGCAGAAACTGTTAGTTTGTTGAAAATTCGTTAGATGGTGAGGCAGACGGTGAATTACTCTCATTTTTCTCAGAATTTAACTTTATGTCAAAGTCATGAATTTTATATTCAGGATGCTCATACAATATGTTTTCATTTAGAGAATGGTCTGACTTGTATTAGTCTTGCAATGGGGGTGCCGTTCTAATGGTAAATAACTTAGCGTGCCACTCAATTGGAACGTGTAAAGTAAAAATCAAAATATTTGAGAGTTGTAAGAATTATGTGGAATGTCAGACAAGTTCCTCGGGGTTAAAAATTTTTTTGGTTGATTTGGGAACATTTGATTCTTTGGGTTTGGGTTCACAACAAAAGGTGGAGCAATGAAAATCATCAAAGGATCTCCAGTCATCATTAAATGACAGAAAGTGGATGGTGTTTACAGATTGGCAGGGGTCACAATGTAAGATGAAGCTACCACTATCACACAGACAGAATCCAGCAGGGACTACATGAGACATAGATATTTGGGGCTTGGTCGGGCTGACAAGAAAAATATGTCAGAAAGTTAGAAGAAGAGTGTAACAGTCAACCAACATCAAATCCCTAGCCCCTTACCGTTGATCTCCATCTTCTTATTATCTATCGCTGCCGATGGTCTCCTCCTCCTTCTTCTTCGATGCCGACGCCGACTCCTTCCTCTCTAGCGACGTCTTCATCATCTTCTTCCCTTCATCGACGATGAACTTCTTCTTTTCGCCATCTCTTCTTCTTCTTCTCTTCATTGCCGACGAACTCATTCTTCTTTGGTGCAGTATTCGCCTTCTTCACCATCTTTGTCTTCTTCTTCTCTTCATTGACGGTGAACTCCTTATTTTTTGGCATAGTCTTCGTCTTCGTCTATTTAAATTGAGAAATTTCCCAATTAAAAGAGAAATTTCTCAGTCATTCACTTATTTTGACAAAAATCTTGTACTGATAAATTTTTGGGTTAAATGCACGTGTGGACAGAGAAAACACAATTAATAAAAAAATATCAATCGTTAACTTATTTTTTTACAAGAAATATTGCTATGAGAAATTTCTTGATAAATTTAAACTAAGAAATCTATTAGTTAAAAAAATAAATTTAATAAAATTCACAATTAAAAAATTTATCAGTTTGAGAAAAATATTATATTGAGAAATTTCTCAGTTAAATGTGCAGTGCACAAAGAAAAACAAAAAATTATCAATCGTTGCCTCTTGCCAAACCCTAGATCACCTCCGCCATTGGATCCAATCCCTCCGAAATCCTAACATTCCCATACCTTACTCTCATCATTCCCTTCGAACAGCATTGTCCTCCATGACCATTGTCGCCACCACCGCCATGGCCTCCATCGGAAGAATTCTCAAACTCTAACAACAATGGTTGACGGTAGATCACGAATCGTACCGAAGCGTTGTTAACCAGTCACGGTAGATGTCGGCATTAGAGATTTTTATTTTATGCTCGTAATTTCTTTGACGATGTTTCGGTAGAGGAAGGAAGTGGTTTAGTGCAATTTTGACGGGAATGAAGAAGTTGCCATGTTTGACATCGTTGGGAGTTAATCGCATCTCAAATAAAAAGATTCTCCGAGGGAATCCTTCAGTACTAGTTTTGATTTTGATCGATTGATTAAAATATGAAATGTATATTCAATATATTTTAAAATAACATTTAAAAATTAAGACCAAAGCTTAAAAGAAATTAATAGTGGAACTAAATTTTTAGAAGTCTTTTAAATATGTTTAATAATTAATTAATCTTATTTTTTTTTCTTAATTTAATATTTTTCATATTAAATTAAATACTACACAAGTATAATGTGTGCCGCCAGCGCCAGTATACATGACCTATGAAAGAGCTATATTTATCTCCCTCTCCCACACACAGTCACACACCAATTATTCTGCAGATTTTCAGTCCAAAACGACGATTCAGAAGAGAAAATGGAACAAGAGATGGAGTCCATGTCGAGATCTTAAGCCAAGACCAGCAACCTCACCATTTTTCCCGTGTTATCGATTTCTTCCTCCACTTTCGCGCCCACGGGTCTGTGCCTGATATGTCTTATTTCTCTAGCATTTTCCGAAATTCCGTGGTTCAAGAATGTTTTTCTTGCTCTCGTTTTTCGCAATCACCGTTGAACTTAGAGAATTCTTCAGTTTGTCCCCAAATCCCGGGAAACAAAGTAATGGGTTTCTATGTATAGTTTAAATTATAAAATAATGACGTTGTGGTTTCATCTTTTGTATGTCAGTGCTTAAGGGGTATGTTTGGGTTTTGATAAGAATGCATTGGATTGTTGAGTCATGATATAGGCCCACATATTTATCGTTATACGCTGTTTCGAGTGATTTTGTTTGAGCCAATGTGGTTTATACTATGGATGATATGGCAGTGACATGGAATATGACCCCATCAACCTTGTACAATGAATACTGTATAAGATTATACCAAATCTAAGGCGGTATAAAAAGCACAAGATATATTTTTCCCTCCAAATAGTGTATTGGATTGGATAAAATTTTTATTGAATTTACTCCAAACACGGGATACGATAAATTTTTAATATTCTCCTATACGATGACATGGTTGGATTGAATTGTTTAGTTTTTTCCAATCCAGTTGTACTATTATCGGAACCCAAACACACCAAGTTGTTATTGTAAGGAATGTTGAGAAAAAAATGGATTCAATCTCTCTCCCTCTCTCTCTCCCCCCTAATTTATGTTCAATTGCATATAGCAATTCGGGAGGAAGATAATTTAGCAGTCATTCGATAACTACTCAGCATGTATTGAACAGTAAGCTGTTTTGTTCATGGCTGAAAATGCTCTATAGTGTATTGAGACTTGAGAGTCTGGCTCCTCTCAAATTCTTTGGAAAGTCTCCATTCCTTGTGCCAAAGCTGGGCTAACATTGATGATCTGAACCGTTCATGGGCCTATTGAGAAGATAATGCCTGGAAAATTCAAAATTAAATTAATAGAAGATCAACAACCGCGTGGTCGGCTCACATTGATCTTAAAAAAAATGGACGGCGTACTCTCAAAATCATACATGTCGTCCATTTTTTTAGGATCAGTGCGATTTGATTATATGGTTGCTGGGCTCCGATCAATTTAATTTTTTGCATATATGATATTATCGACAGGCCCACAACATGAATGATTTGGATCACCGAGTTCGTCCCTGCATGAGTTCAATAAAAAAGGAATAGAGACCTCTCAAATTATTTGGGAATTGAAGAGGATCTATACTCTTATATTGGAGACTATAAAGAGCCGTGGTAATCTTGTTGAAATATATTTTTTGACTTGTACTTATTTGTTGCTCGAAGTAGAAGATAAATATATTATTTCTCGTGTTAAATATATTTCTTGTCTTACACTTGGGGCCTGTGGGAGGGGTTTTTATCTATGGGAACTTCTCAATAAAATATTTTGCATGGGGAATAAAAGGGCATGTACCCAAGAGAACCAAAAAAGGAGCGGGGGAAGGATTTTGTAGATAAAGGTAGTAATGGATTTATTCCGGGCCCAAAGGGACACATGCCACTCAACTTCTTATGCACATTTTTACTTGTATAATAAAAAGTTTTAATCGTTTTCCATCCTATAATTGTTTAAATATGCCTAACATTTTTATTATTCCAAAAATCTTTGCAATTTGTCCTCTTAAAATATAAATTTTGCAAACATCCCCATATTTATTTATGTCAACAGTGCAAATCACACTCTTCCTTCACTTTTTCTCTTTGGTCCCTCTTTTCTCCCTAGTTGTTTTTAGTTTGCTAATGGTACCATAGTTATTAAAAGTGATAGGCGCGTCGAGGTGCCTTAGAACTCTTGGAGCCTAAGCGCGAGGTGAGGCATTGGCTTTATTGAAGCAAAGCTCAAATTGACAAAAAAAAAAAAAATAGAGAGAAGAAAATTGCACAGAAAGTTAATTCTAAATTCAATATAAGCAAATTGAGATTTATATCCTACCACTCGAAAAACTATAAAAAAATTGCCTAATATTAAATAATAAACACTTTTTCCTTAGACAAGTACTAAAAAGGAAAATTCAACAAAAGTTCTATATACATAAAATATCTACTTTTTCTCAACATTCGTCACTAAAAGAATTTGTTAATATTTAATTTGAAACTTACAATTGTATGCAAGATCGACAAGTATACCATAATCATAAAAAAGTACAAAAATTCAAATTTACTATCAAATAATATATGAATTGAATGCCAATTCAATCTAAATAAAACAGACGAGAAACAAAAGAAGGAAAAAAGAGAAAGAAATGAAAGAGCGGGAGTAAGAAGAGATAGAAAAACATAAAGAAACAATACCCTTTTTTTTCTAGGACTCATCTTCTTCAAAGATTGTTCCATTGGTAGATTCTGTTGAAGAAAGAAATGAATTCATTATCTTTTGGAAAAATATAGAATAATAGATTTTTGGTTACCTCGTGTACCTATCTATTCCTCTTCCTCGAGCTGAGTAATAGAGAGGAAAAACAAAGAGAAAAGAGCACGATACAGGTGCAAGTCAAAGAGAGAGAGAGGACTTATAAATGATGATTTGCAGAAGAATAAGAGAAGCAGGAGGAGAAATAGGAAACTAAACTTGAATTCAAAACCCAACAAGCAAAATCGCATGTTAATTTGTACAAGAGTTTTTTTCTTTATATCTTCTCTAGGAATAGGATAAGGTTTTGTTTTTGAGTTGAGTTTTTTAATTGGGTGTGCCTCCACTTTTAATGTTGAACAAATTTTATATTAGAAGGTTCAAATCGTATCAAGAAAAATCAAGAGTATAAATGAGGCGCAAGAGGTGTGCACCTTGAACCTCTTCTCGAGGCGCACTTAGGCCGACGCTTCATTAAACTCGCCTTGTTTTACCTGAGGCGCAGGAATTGCACTTATTTGGCCTTCGGCTTAGGCGCATGGCTAGGCGTGCCTTTAACAATTATGAATGGTACTATCATGTAAAGCTTTTAAAAGATGGAGACGCTTCGTGATCAATAGTAAAAGTATACATTATAAACTTTAGTAATGAATTGTTTTAGTTTTTGTGCTAATTTCTAGCTCAAAAAGTTCTTATCATCTTATTTTTGTTGATTATTGAGTATGAGAACCGTTTTCAATATTGTAGTATTGTTATTAATAGTTGCCCCCTTTAGATTAAGATGATACTCAAATTATGATGCATACATAACGTTCTAATTATGATGTACACTTAGAAAGAAGGCATTCAACCAGGACTTGAAGTAGATACCTTATCCTTTGGGGTACAAGGTGTTGTCAGTGGTGCCTTGAATTCAAACCGTTATATTTCGAGCCAGTTTTGTTTGAAGATTTCTCTAGAAGGATGTTTGCGGCCTCTAAGATTGTTGGGTGTGAGAGTTACATATATTGTTGTATGCCTCTTGTTCATAATGATTCCTATATCGATATTTGTTTGTACACATAGGCTTTCAAGCCAAACCACATAAATCCTCTTGTATATTGTGTGCGATTGCTTTGTTTATTATTCTCGCTTTATTCGTTTCGTCAGAGCACACGGTACATGGGATACCTATAGGTATCCATTTCGTAGGTTTTGAAAAGAATCGATTTTGGGAACGAAAATCAAGATACCTTCCATATTGAAAGAGAGCCGCCAGCTTGAAAATTCAGTCCAGAATGAGGAGGGGGCCCTCCTATTTATAAAAGTGAGGGAACCTCTAGGGTTCCCATCACTTAGAACCTCAAAAATGAGGCGGGGTGGCAGATTTGAATCTAGAATGAGAATGCAATTAGATTCTTATGATTGCGCAATAGAGGTTGGACTTGCGGCTGCAAGAATTGAAATGAGAGCGGCAAGTTGAAATAATGACTGTCAATCTTGCATAGCAATATTCGTGGCCGCAAGAATCACTCTCACGCTTGTTATTTCTGTTAATTTAAAGTTGTAGCCGCCATTGTGAGATTAACAGCCACAAGTTTAAATGGCCTTTAACGTTTCAAGTTTTAGATTTTAGGTGATTTTGAAAGAAAAGGGTTAGGATCAATGAGTTTGTTTGGGTATCAATGGTTCGAGGTTCAGGTAGGGATCTTGAGGGTTATGGTTCACCCGTACACATTTATTCATCATTGGGAGCTTCCTTAAACGGTTTGGAATTATGTCCGGTCAAAATGGGGTGTCCATAATATCACACATGCTAATAAAGTAGGTAGTTTTGAATTAAGAACATACCCTTTCCTCCCTCCTAAAAAAAGTCATGATTGGTGATACTTGTGTGTTGTATTGGAAAATGGAAAAACTGTTAGTTCTTTTCAATAATTTGATGCTAAGTAATGTGGCTCGTCTTCCCCGTTCCCCACCAATTGGCCCTGACTAAGTAGCATAACTCAAATAAAAAAAAATAAAAATAGAAGAGACCTTCCTTTTCTTAGTGAATAATGAAGTTGCCATTGGCTCAATTTTGGAAATTCAATGTTGACATTCGTTTTAACATAGACCAGTCATTGTTCAATATTGACTTTCGTTTTAATATAGACCAGTTTTTGTTCTCACAACTACACTGCTCTATTAATTGGATAAAACTTTGTTCAGTGTAGTTGTGAGAACAATAACTAGTTGATGCAGCTGTACTTGAGGAGAAAAACAAATAAAAGAACCAAAAAGTGTGGTAGTGTTAGCATATTCATATTCATGAATGCAAAATCTTAGAACATTGACCTAACTTCTTGATTTTCTTCTGGTTCTATTTCATTCTAAGGGATGAGATAGAGATCTAACCATATGGAAGTTCAGGATTTTCCTTCTATGAAATTTTTGCTACTTGAATTCTATAAATGAATTTAAACTTGTCTTGCTGAATGTCTTTGCAAAGCTTACGATCCACATGATCCAAATGGGAACACTACAATCAAATGGGACATAATGAGCTGGACTCCAGATGGCTGTGTTGCAAGTATGACAAGTAGCATGTTGATTTGATTAGGCATAGGGACACCTTGATTAACCCCCTCCCTGATTAAACATTGTTATTGCATGATTCAGAGTTTACACTTCATTTTTGTTATGATTTTAAGTTCTAAATCAAGGTATCGAGATAGAGATCAGACCTTAGGGAAGTTCATGATTTTCTTTCTATGAAACTTTTGCAACTTGAATTCTAACAATGAATTTAAACTTGTCTTGCTGAATGTCTTTGCAAAGCTTATGCTTGATACAAATGCGAACATTACAATCAAATGGGATATACCTTGAGATTGGACATGATCCAATCATAGTTCTGAATACCGTACTGAAGAGTTTATCGGTTTCTTCATTGGTATGGTACGTACAGTACCGGTGAAATACCGAGTCTCATTTCGGATTTATCGCTATAAAATATTATATGTATATTTTTAAAAAATATTGTTCAATAATAATAATTTAGTATAACATAATTATTTATTTAAAATAATATTTTAATTAATTAGTCTAATTTAAATTTTAGTCTCATTGTTTATAGTGAGATAGCTAATTTAAAAGCGATAAAATTTAATATGTAAACTTTTTAATAGTAATTTAACATTGATTAGTTTTAAAACTCTTCCTTTATGCTATATTTGATACTTGGATTGAAGTATAAAAATAAAAAACAAAAAATAGAAGCAGAAAAATAAGTAAAATTAAAAAAAAAAAAATAATAATTTTGGATCGGTATGTATTCAGCATTACCCGGTATACGCCGGTATTGGCTAGTACGACCGGTATTTTGGCCGGTATAGAATTAAATAATTAGCATACCGGTATTGTTCTAGACCGGTATGGTATGGTATTGTTATAATTATGGATCCAACGTCTTCAATTCATTAGGATGGAAGAACATGTAATTTTTGGACAGAGAGTCCCTACAATATAGATAAAGATAATAGTCATTGAACTAATTACAAAAAATTAATCTTAACCATTCGTGCACGAGACTCACATATATGTAGGCTCCACATATCTATGAATGGTTCAAATTAATTTCAGGATTCACCTCCACCTCATCGCCCGTGAATTCAATTGAGTCCTCTCTACCAGAGTTCTGTTTTTCCTGAGCAGCAGTTTGTTGAAACCGCTCAATCACCAATTGAATGCGAAATGTCTTTGGTAATTCTTCTTGACATTTTGCTGCTACTTGCACGTATGTCAAGTAACATGTGCATTTGAATAGGCATACTAATACCCTGATAAACCCTCTTGCAATGTTTCACAAATCCCCTCCTTGATTAAACATTTCAATTGCATGATTCAGAGTCTAAGACTCCTCATTTTTGTTATGTTAGTCAGAGTAGTGCCCGACAGGCCACATGTGTCAGACGTAGAAATGCTTGAACATGCTGGGACATATTAGGATATGTGTTGGGCACGCCACATGGTGATGGTTTTTTTGTTGTTAATTTTTTTTGTTGGATACCTTAAAAATGACTCGGACATGTGTCGTATCCAGACTTTCAACGATACACTAGGGTCAGTAATTGTTGTTTATTTGCATGTTCATAACTTAGTTCTAAACTAAGTTTCACTTTGTTGACAAGGTTAGTGAATTTTGTGAATTGCTATTCTTTCTTGGATTTACTGTGTTGTGTTAGTTAATTGTTCTACTGTGTGTTGAGTAGTGTTTATATTATGCATCGAAAGGTTTTTCATGTGAATTAGTGTTATCTTTTATTACTTTTAGTGCTTTGTCTATATTATATTTATATGCATAGTAAAGAAATATGTATATATATATATATCCTAAAAATCAATCTATTCCATGTTTGTCCCCATGCCTGTGTTTCTGCCTCTTAGAAAGGACCTTTTAAGACATATCCCTTATGATTGAGCTTGCCTAGAGTTCTTTGAGCACTTAATAATTGATGTCAGAAGTTTTCATTTGTATAGCCGACCGTAGGCGACTCCACATTTTCATTAAACTGTATGTTCATTAGATTGAAGATGTTGATACATTTGTATGTCTCCTTTCCACTGTCAATCCATTCATCCTTCCTCCATTCTTGCTCTAAATTCAAAGCACATTTATGGGCTATGTTAAAATCTGCCTTAAAAAGAAAGGAAAAAAGAAGAAGATTTGACCTGATTTATGGAAACATTGGACTCTGGTCTTACTGAAATGATATTTGAAAGGCGTGTTCCTTAGGATTTAGCTTGGCTGAAGTTATTTGATTATCTTATTCCGGATGTCATGAATTCCCATAGCCAACCGTTAGACCACTCCATTTGTCATGGGGTTCGGGCTCTTGTTATCTTGGATTCATTAATTTCCGTGCTCCATACAAATTACAGTTTTGAATAAGGTATTTTGCAATTCCTAGTGAAACATGAAAGGACGTCAACATATTCAAGATGGTGCATGTACAGAGACAGCACTTGGAGAACAGTGAACTCAATCTGCATTGCAGATCATCATTTAAATTTCTTTGAGCTTTCTCCTTGACTTTGTTATGCCATCACACGTGTCTTTTGTAGTCTAAACATAATGGTTAACGGAAAAGAACTGTTCTCTTTTGCTTATTGTGGTACCCACCAGAATGAACTGGGATTTTCTCAATCTACCCAAGGGTCATTGCCCATTGACTATGAAGGGGCCGAGGGGGGCAGCCCTCAAACTAGACCTATCGGCCACTCTTTTCCCACCCACATCTATAGACATACCTATTCAGATTTAAGACGGAGGATCCGTCCTTCAAGTTGAGTGAAAGGAATAAAAATCTAGTATGCTGGGATTATTTGATGTTTTGCCCTTGACTAAGAAGGATCCAACAGTTGTGGATTTGTTGCCCGTATAACCAGCAAGATTGCAAACTGCTGCACAAGGGGGAGAGTAATAAACTCACGGGTCTAGGACCGAGCCAATGCGGCGAGCTCGTTCCAGGTCAGTGTTGGTGCGGCTGGAACAAGTAACAGGGGGTAAATTCATACTTGGAAAGCACCAACTCCTGGATATACTTGTGGATCTCCAAAGATTGTGAGACCAAGTAAATTCATAACAGGGGATAAAAGGAGAGACACTTAAGCTTTGAGTAAGTTACTACTTGCATCTAGGGATAATTAGACTAAGAAATTTCATGCATTCCCGCATTTCACTTAAGTCTTTACCCTTCTAGGCCTATAGGCAAGCCAGTTGTATATATATGCCCTCTAGTATTTATCAGTCATGGGATACTTGTGCTAAGAAATATAGCTATGTATCTAAAATTCGTTCTATATGTAGAGGTAACATAAATAGAATTTAAGAAGTGTCAGATAGCTTGATATACATTGCTGGCCCCATTTCCTAATAGCTTACTTTTTTGGGACAGTTCGTAACTTAACATGGTATAAAAGCTATAATTCGAAAAGATATTGAGTTCAAGTGTCGTGTATTTTTTCACTATGTTTGTTGTTGAGTACTATATTTTGTCTGTATTGGTGTATCGGTGTATCTGTTTGGCTAAGTTTGTTTATCTCTCCACGTATGACACATGATCGGACGTGAGGGAGAGTGCTGGATACCTTGATATACATTACTGGGTCCATTTCCTAATAGTTTAAGTTTTCGAGATAATTAGTGACTTAGGCCCCAATTGACAACTTTTCCTATTTGGCAAAAAAACACAAAAGCAAAAAAGTAAAATCAAAACACAAATTCCTAAAATATTCAAATCAAACTCCCACAACTTTTAAAATATAATAATACCCCTTATTCACAATTTATTTACTACTACTACAAATTACATATAATTGTTAATATCAAATATATAAAAAGGTAAAATTGTCAACTTTAGATAAAAAGCAAAAAAGATAGTTTTTTACCCAAATAACCAACTTAAAAAAAAACTAGCTTAAAAGCTAAGTTACTAAACAATCTACTTTGAACTTAATTTAGCTTTTTGGCTAAAAACGTAAAAAAGCAAAAAAGCTAGCTTTTAAGCTAGTTACCAATCGGGGCCTTAATAAGAAGCAATGTATGTTTGATAAAATATGGATGTTCTTACACTAATGGCAGTATTCCTTTCAGTCATTTTTCAAACCTGTACTTGATCTATATTGGACAGAATTTGAAATGAGATGTGGCTATGGCTTACTGCTTTTAAAAAGTTCCCAACATGATAAAGCACTTATCAGTAATGGCTCAACATTTTACATGCTTGTCTTATGTCAATGACTTGGAATGTTACTTGCCCGGATTCCCAATTCTCGTCTCAAAAGACACATGCCTGTTGTGTCTCACTCTCCTCACTCTACAACACCACCATTGTAAATTGCCAACTTGCACATGTGGCTGTCAAAACAACATAACTGAACCAGGGTCTAGGGATCTGTGTAGAGCAATCGCTTCATATCTCTTTTCTTTGAGGTTTTCGTGGAATTTTCTGCTAATTGCCAATGATCTTCTTTTTCATCTTATTCTCATGCCATCATATAGGTTGGGCTCCCCATGTTTGGCTTAAGCTCTTTCTAAAAGGGCAACCCAGTGCACGAAACTCCCGCGCATATGAGGTTCAGGGAGGGAGGTGGACCACGATGGGTCTATAGCACACAGTCTTAGGCTTCAGCTCTTTCTAGTTAAAAAAAAAATAGTTACTCCCCTCTGGTTTAGTGTATTAGCCATATGTTCCCAATTCGTGTCCACTGGCATGTTAAGTGTAACTAGAAGGACCACTGGCGGGTGAAGATAACAATCACGAATTCTAATTACAACACGAACTACTTGTAGTGGAATCTTGTTGTTCAACATCCCAACTTTGGTAATCTGACCCAAGAGCATAAGTATCTAGAGAGTTATATGTCACTGCATTTAATGACAAAGCACTGCAATATTAGGGTTTTCCTCTTTTAATTATTTTGGTTTTCTAACCAAACTAAACAAAGTTTTTATCTCAATCATACATGAATATTTTTATGCCATTCTGCTATGTTAAAGGTCATATCTTCAGTTAATTTCAATAAGTTCTTATCTTTTCTTAGTACGGCATGCTATGCCAATTTAAGTTTATCCCTCCTCCTAGTGTTTCTATTATTTATTATCTTGTCACTTTTTTTTTTACTACTATATTAACTAGTCTATGTTTTATGTGTCCAAACCACCATAATCTATTTTCTCTCAACTTATCTTTAATTGGTGCGACTCCTATTATTTTATGAATCTTTTCATTTCTAATTTTATCTTATTCCTAATTTCGGTTTTCTAATTTTTTGAAATGAATTGCAGATGACACCACCATGTTATGGGGAATTAAGTTCTACAACAATTTGCTCATGACAGCTGGCTCGTTCTGGAATGTTCAGTTGGAATCATCCAGTTAAGATCATACCAAACCTTATAATGATCAAATAGAACGGGGTTAGAGATGTTTGTACTGCATGTTAAGGCAATAGAATGGATTTGCATATTGGTACAAAGGTCTGCTCTGCTGCTGATATGTGCAGTGGCGTCAGAATTTACAAGGATTTGAGGGCACTCGATCTATTTATTGTGCTGTGTATATTTATCGTGACATGTCCTTGGCATTGAACTATCTGCACATAGAAATCAGAATTGAGGGTTTATTCACATCATTGAATCTCTGTTCTTATTTTGCTTACCCCATTTTTGTCATCTTGAAATTCAAGTTCAAAATGGCTAATTGAGCATGATATTACATTAAAAACAATGGACATGGCATGCAGAAACTTGGAAAGTTCTAAGGAAACGGAGATGACTACATGATTTTGTACTTATAGACAAACCTTTGAAGTAATGGGACATATTTATGGAATTTATATTAAGATTACTTATTCACAAACCTCCTCCTCAACTCCCTCCCCCGTCCCGGTCCTCCCTTCCTCACTCTTCATGTGTCTGGAACTAAATCTCACACCTAGTCTTAAGAATTTGATCAGATGTATCTCCTCAGTCCTCAACAATATCACCAAATCTGAAAACTGTGTTTCTGCTGATTGGAATGCGATCACTAGATGGACAGGATCATCAACAGCGCAGAAACAGAGACTGCCAGAGTAAAAAGTGGGACAAGATTTCCTTTGGCAGAGTTTGGTAAAAATGGATACACATCAGGAGGGGGAAGCTTGCATTCATCACCATTAAAGTAAACCTTCCGAGGGAAAGCCCATCCTTGCTTGAGCGTAAATGTTTCCTTGTTCTTCTGAAGAAGCACCTCAGATTGGACATTTCCGAGTGGTCCGGCTTCCATTAACAGGTCATTGTAGAACTTCATTCCGTAAAACATTCCAGTGTCATCTGCACATACACGTCAACATTAAGCACTGTGTTCAAATGCAGAGTAATGTTCTGTTCAAATGCAGAGTAATGAACATCTTATAGTCAAGGTGCAACTCACTTATGGATTGGTAGGGGACAAGAGGCTTGTAATCAAAGCTGAAAACTTGAGTCACGTTGTCGAGGTTGGGATGCTGCGCCACAAGAGTCCACTGCGTGTAGTTCATTTTGTAGTTGAAATTAGTGATGGCGATCTTCACACGCCAATAGTCCCTGTAGTTGATCTTCACGTGCCAGTGCACTCTTATCGGACACATATGGTGAGTGCACTGGAGCAGGGGCGCATTATCCTTTCTTGGAGTGTTTATTCCCACCTGCTTCAGTTGGTTTGAGTTGGTCCTACATGTCCACAAAACAAAGAGCACAAATTAGCATGTGTCACATCCACCTGGTGGTTGATAAGTAAAATATTACCTACAAGACTATATTGTTTGCATCCAATCATAATTACGCTAACCTCACCTCAAGGGAGATGCTAAATGTGCACACATTTTTTACTTTATACACCCACAGATGCCAAACATTTGTACACGATGCATAAACACTTGTATTGCACACGATGCATAAACACTTGTACTGTGGCTATATTAAGTAAGAAATGTGTGCATTTAGATGCTCTTGACCTTGGAGTGTTATGATGTGACTTTCCCATAAAAATTACTCAGGTAATAGATACCTATTATCCACCGCTCAATGGGCGGTGGATAACATTTCCTTTTTTTTTCCTATCGGTATCGTGATTGAAGATCCCGTGTCATGGAGACGGGGCTTACCTGATGCAGTTGTTTTTGTTCTGGCAGCCACAAGAACATGATGGGCAAGGCGTGATGGTGTCGTTGTAGAAAGATGAGAAAGAAACACAACAGGTTGGATTCTTGGAAGCCAGAAATTGTGAGTAAGTGCATGTCACATTCCAAGTCACTGCATGTGAATTTGATGAATCATTGTTAAACTAACTTGTTCATTTCCCGGTCACAGGCCAAAACTTTAAATCTAAAGGAGAAGATTCTCAGGAGAACAATCTTACTCAGTGCTTGTGTTTTTCGCCTATGATCAGGGGTGAGGAACACCGTGGATGGCACGATCTTTGCCGGGCCACAAGTATACCCTGGTCCGGGACCTAGCAAGGTGAAATTCTTGGGCAGTTTCACTGTTTTATTTGAGGTGCCGGCAAGTCCAACGCTCACCTGGAAGGCGGAGATTGCGCTGGCAGGGTCTTGTCCCCACGATGCCACCACGCCGCCTTTGCAGCAGTTCGAGAACTGTTGGTTGTAGGGAACTCCGGGGAGCAAGTCAACAATTGTGGGAGTCCTTTGACAACAATGTGGTATGTTTCCTTTGAACTTCGAACAATCTCCTTGCTCAGTGGTTTGTGCTCCGACCATGGACCATATCACTTCCTTCTTTGCCCATGACCATCCCAAGGTCCACCCGGGGCTGATGATGTGTCGAAACATTTGAAAATTGTTCATAGTCACTGTCGCCTGGATGAATTTATTTAATATTTGCAAGATATTTTTTGAATGATAAAAAATGGAATTGGTTTTTTTTTTTTTTAACTTAGAAGCACGAACACTTTTACAAAGATTGCGTATCGTGTCAGAATACTCTTAAATGCGTGCCCAATACTTTTTAATATCGTACACTTTTTTTTAACACATGACGAACACTTTAATGACATTTCTTGAGACCTCCGAATACGTCCTATGATGAAATTCTTAATGGTAATAATGCTTTATATTATTCGAATTGCAAATTATGCATACTAAATATCTATTTAAATTTTATAAGATGAAATATGGAACTTTTTAATTTTACTAGTCATGTGTTGCATGCTTTCCATTATCACTGAGGTAATTATTTATATATATTTATTATGTGTTCCAGACGTGTTGTGTCGTGCATTTTCTAAAAATCGATGTGGCGGCCAGTCGTGTTTTCTACTTAGGTTTTCTATTTTATTTGTTTTAGATTTTGTTAGTTATGATCATACTGAGAATATACTCACCACATAACCATCTGGAGTCCAGGACATTATATCCCATTTGATCGTTATGTTTCCAAACGGGTCCAATGGATCATATGCTTCTGAAATTACAAACAAAAATCAAGGAAACAAGTAAAAATCACATGTAATAGAATGGGATCAAAGTTTTTCTTTTTATTTTTTAATTATTAAAAAAAAACATTCTAAGTAATACACTGTACCTGCATCAGAAAAGATCATGAAAATGATAACAGTGCATAAGATGAGCTTCATTCCTGCATTCGGGTGGCACCGGCACTGTGGGCAGTGAGATTTGCTCTGAAAGAAAATTTCCTGAACTGGGTTAGTTGGCTGATGAATCAAATGCCATTGCCTCAAAGTCACCAGGATTGCAAAGTTTCTTGATAAGGATCTCAGCTGAGGCAACAATAATAGAAGTGTTTATTAATGCAATAAAAAGGTGAAGAGGAGGTCTCTCTGAAAATCAATGCATTGGAGATGGCACACCTAATGGTTGTTAGCTGAGTACTGCTTGTGATATTTTGTCCTCTCTCCTTCACTCTCACACACACACACACACACACACACTCTGTTACGATTTTGTCCCCACATCGATCAAATTAAGGGACATATAAGCGACTTGGCAACCTTCCTTTTTAATGACGGTTTGTAGGGGTGAGTTCTACCTAAGAGTTTGTGTGACATTGGTATTAGAGCAACAATAATGCCAACTATAAAATTGAATACAATTTATTTGAGTTTAAAATCGAATGGGTTGCTGCTGTGTAGTCGAAATCACAATTTGCTAAGACAATTTGTTTAGTTGTTGAATACTAATTGGTGAGTGAAGCCTCTAAAAAAAAGACTACCATTGAGTCAGTGTTGGTAAAGTGAGATGTTGGAATGTGGGACTTGCGCACCCTCTTCGCGGGAAGACCTTTAGGGGTGAGTTTTACTCAAGAATTTGTAACAAGAGGTATTAGAGGAGCAACCATGCCAAGTTTGAAATTGACATAATTTATTCAAGTATCAAACCGAATAGGTTGTTGCTGTAATCAAAATCACGAATGAGGCGATCTTTAGGTTGGATTACAACAACTTATTAAGTTTTCGAATATTGATAGGCGAGTAAAGCTACCAAAAAAAGAAAAGACTACATTTGGGTCAGCATTGATAGTGGCCATCGGGACGTTGTTTAGGATCTGTAGTGGTATAATACGATTTTATTTTACATCAATTAAAAAACAAGACTATTCATATGTATATAAGCTACTTGGACACTTTTTTGTAAGTTTTCAAGGATGAGTTTTATCTAAAGGTTTGTAAAACACACGATTTTATTTATTTATTTATTTATTTATTTTTGAAACATTGTCACATATTTTAGTAGTGGGCTTGAAGCAAGGCGGAGGAATTAAGACGTTTGAACACAATCGCTCAATGGTCATTCTCTTGGTGATGCATGCACATCAACTAGCAATGAGTGTGCAGAGGTAACTTCTTCCCCACGTATAGTTTCAAAATCATATTGAAAGTGACTAAATTATCTCTTCATCCACATTTCTTTTTTTCCATTTTTAAGAGTACTTCTAGATTATGCAATAATGCCTTCAAAAACCAGTTAGAGCAATTAATGGTTGTACTTTTCTTCGAACCATAATGGTAGTTCAGCTTGCGAAAAGCTTTTAATTATTATGACTGAAAAAGTACTTGCACTTATAGATGGACAAAGGGTCTGATAGAGGCGGTCGCTTTTTAAAATTTTTATTTTTTTTAATAATTGTAAAAGTATTAGACTTAAAATATTATATCATAGAAAACATTTTTTTATGCAAAGTGATTTTGCAGAAAATTATCTATTTTTATTTTCTCATGTTTCGTTGATACTTGAAAAATAGATTTAATTAGGAACTAGTCCTTTTTACGAAATGTGTAAAAGTTTTAGTTCCATTATAAAGCTCCAATCTCAATTTTTAAAATCTCGTTTGCAACAAGACAAATATATCCCTAAAAACATCTCATGCTCACACTCTTCGCATCTTCTGCTAAACATCTATGGAAGAAATCCTAACCCAAGCCCTAATTACCATCACTGCCTTCTCCTACTCCGTTCAGCCACCGACCACTTCTCTTCCGTCGTCCTCCATTGGCGACCACGAATAGATCTGGTTTTCTTTTCCGTTGCCGCCACTCCTCCTTCTCATCGCCACTGCATCTACAGATCTAGTGTTCTTGGTATCACTGGGATAATGTGTCGCCCTGAGTTTGTCGTCACTCTTCCTCCTCATCCACCGTCGTTCCTCCTCAGATTTGCGCTGTCGCCCACAGTCGAACGCCAGATTGTTGCATTGGTGATGTGTGCGCGGTTTGATTTTTTTTTCCAACCAATCCATTTTTGACAAGTGATAGTTTTTTTAACTCACCACTAACCCACTGATCATCAAAACTAGTGGGTTAGGTGATATTTTTTGACGATTTCAACCTGCGATTTAGGCGGTTTAGCGGGCTAAAAAATTATAAAATTTTAATAGTATTTTTTAAAAATTTGTTTCTAAAAAACAAAACCTATTGCAATCTTAAAAAATTCATATCTAACATATTAAGTAAAAGACTAACTAAAAATAACAGTAATAATTCAATAATGATAATATAATTAAATATTTTTAATAATAATATTTATACTGTATGCTTGTTAAAAAACATTCATAACATATAATTAAAGTAGTAAATAAAATTATAAATATTATAATTTGTTTCTTATTAATTATAAGAAATTTATATAAATATAAATATGTGTATGAGGTTGAAATTCGTTATATGTAGGAAAACGATAACTAATATATAATTTAAGCATGTTGTGTTAGGTTGATGGAGGGTTAGAGATATATAATCTGTAACTAATCCACCCTCTTTATTTTTTTTTACCCTACCCACCCAATCCAACCTACTCATTCACATAATCCGCACGGGTTTGTTTGATGAGTTGGAGCGGGTTGGTAGGTTATTTGTACACCCATAGTGTGAAGAAGGTTATGAAGACCAATAAGATGCGAAGGCTCCTCCTCCATTGCTTCTCTTTCGCCACCGCTCCTCCTTCTCATATTTGAGCCGTCGCCTTCCATCACCGCTCCTCCTCCTCAGATATGTGCCGTCACCCTCAGATTTGCATCGTCACACTCTATCGCTGCTCCTCCTCCTTGTTCATGTCGTCGCCACGCACAAATCTGGCTCCTCCCCATTTTAGATTCCGCCATTATTAAGCTCCTCTCTCTCTCTCTCTCTCTCTCTCTCCAAATTAAGAAATTTTGTTTTAAATTGAGAAATTTCACAAGACAAATCTGGTGTTGAAGAAATTTTTTAGTACAGATCTGGTGCCTCAACTGAGAAATTTCTTATATCACAATTTCTCAATTCACATAACTGAGAAATTTCTCATTTGTGTACCGTGAGTTTCTTAGTTGTGTCTGAGAAGTTTCTCAGTTGTACGTAATTCAATTGAATTGAAAAATTTCAATAGTAGTGTGCTTTGTCAGTTGAAATTTTTCTGTTGAAACTGAGAAAATTCTCAACTAAAATTTTGCATTTAACTGAGAAATTTCTCAGTTAATTTTTTTGCACTTAAGAAAATTTTCACTTAATTTCTAGGAACTCGCAAAAAAAAATCATCGAAGATTACTGGAGAAGAAGAAGGGAAGCGGGGGCTAGGGTTTAGGAGTTTTAGCTATGGTTAAGAGTATTTTGGACATAGAAAAATAAAATAGGACTTAGATCTTAAAAAACTCTTTGACTAGATTAAACGTTTTACAATTTTTATAATAGGACCCTTATTTAAAAATCCCTAAAAAATATTTTCAATTGGATTGGATTGCCTAGAGGAGAAACCGAATGGGAATAGGTGTTAGTGGACTAACAAATAACCAGCATAGCTAGCGATAAGATGTGGCTAGTGATTTTATTGCAAAGATCGAGAATGTATGATAGGGGTGTAAATTTGGCTTGCTTGAGCTATATTCGTAAAGATCTTATTAAAATTTGGGTTCAGCTTGGTCGGAACTTTTTTAAAATGGGAGGTCCAAGCTTAGCTCGGCCTGGGCATATATGCTTGGCCTTGGGCTAGGACCGCGGACGGGGGCTTTTGGGCTCGGGCCTCCAAGCTTTTTTTAAAAAAATACTTTTTTGGACATTTGTTCTTATATTTGAAAATTGCTTTTTATATGTAATAAACAAATGATATACTATATGTTTCTTATATGTATTTTAGTTTATAAACGAACTTACGATAATCATCATTTTAAACAAACTTACAATAATCATCATTTTTTAAAAATTGCTTCTATATATAATAATTTAATAAACAATGGTATACCATGTCTTTATTATATTTATTTTAGTTTATACATATAAATTTATAATAATCATTAGTTTTACTATTATTAAATCTTTATATATTTTATTTTTTTGTTGTATTTAATAAAATATAAAAATTACAATAAGATTGAACACTTCAAGTGATTAAGTGTAATATAAAATTATTATTCAATAAAAAGCAATAATTTCCATTATAGGTTTATAATTTTCTTTTAAAAAAAAGTAGAGAAATTACATCATTATAGTACATCCCAACTAGATTAGCATTTATAAGCTTACCAATCATTTGCATTGTTCTCCACTTAAACTAAGAAAATTACAACTATAAAAATAGAATATAAAAGTAGAAATTTAGACAAATAAAATTTAAAATTATAAAATTACAAATTTAGTCCGAGCTAGACAATTTTTCAGAACTTTCCATGGTGATTATTTTCAAATTCTCTCGAAGCCAAGTCTTCTCATACAAATGTTGTTGTCAACTTGACGCGTATAGTGTGCCGTGAATGGTCATTCATGCCTCTATCATTTTTGGCTTGAGCTTGCGCCTATAGCTGCCGACGACCCATCACCTGTACTAAATGTTATCTTAGAAGCAACTGTAGAGATTGAAACTGTTAGTATATCTTGATCTTGTTAGAATGTTGATATTCAATCTTGATATTGATCTTGTTGAACTTTGATTTTGATGTTGAACTTGAATACTTGAACTTAAATCTTGATATAGATTTTACTTGGTAGACCGATAAAGTTTTGAGAAATCTTTAACGTAGATTAAATTAATTAATCTAATTTTAAACAATATAAAATTTGAGAGAATTGAAGGATTGAGAGAGTTTGAGAATTGAAATTGGAGAATGAGGGAAAATGGATAGGGTTAGAGGGTTTTCATAGGCATTTTTTTATGTTTTTTTTTCAAAAAAGAAAATTTGACCTTTGGGGGTCTCAGGCCAGGCTGGGTCGGGCCGCCCAACGGCTAGTTATTTCTAACTTTAGATCAAATGCAATCGATTTAGGTTGTTGATCTTTAAAAACTAGCCGTTATAGTTACCGTTCCAACTACGAGTTAAGGTCGGGTTGAGCTAGTCATTAGGAATGTCTTGTATCTCTTTGTTCAAAGTTTGTAGTCATGAAGTGACCTTTCATGGTACTTGAGATCTTTGGTTTGGATGCTGCGATTGTCATGTGTCAATTCGTGAACCTTGCAGTCACAAGGTTCAAACAAGTTTAAGTCCTCCCGAGAGGCATGACTAGTTCGCTTGTGTTCATCCTCTCTCTCTCTCTTTCTCACACACACACACACACACACACACTCACTCTCGAACTCTTCTCCCCTCTCAAGTTCCCTTTTTTACTCTTTCCCTATCTCTCTTGCATCTTCTCTCTCAAATTTTTGTCATGTACACTCTTTTTTTCCTTCAATTCCTTTTCATGATAGGCATTGGTGGTAGTAGCCACGACGATGATGACTTGAGGGCACATAATCGACCTTTGACCATCGGCAGCTCTTTTATGGGCATGCTAGAAGGAGGCATGAGTGCAATGTAGGGAGTGTTGGAGGCAAAACTGTCAAGATCTTTGTTTTTGTAAACGATTTTCGGTAAAAAAATAACTGGGTGGGCAAACGCCGAAACGGGCTCCATATAAAACTTTTGACGACGAACGATCAAAATAAAATTCATGCAACCAAAGTTTATTTAGAAGAATACCTTTTGTCAATCAATTCTTCAACTACGATTTTAATTCCGAGTTGAAACTCTTGTTAGATTTTCTACTGTATTCTCTTATGCAATCTTCGAACGTAGTGTAAGCTACGGACTTTCGAGAACTCGTACCGACAGAACCCAAATATCTTTTGTCTTGAAAGACAAAATATGATATATGATATAAAATTGGTTCAGCCTACCCGCATATATATAAGGTTACAGCAGGGATCTAGAGAGTAATTATGAGTAAGACTTTCAGTGGAACACAGATACCTGCTAGCGATTTTGCAATTATGGAAAGACGTAGATGTTTCTGTAATTTTCATAAAATACTAAATTACAGTTCACACCACTAAAGAATTATAATTGCACTATGCCTCATAATCTCAAGACCTTTTTGCATTGAGCTCTTGTTATTAAATGTTTACCATTTCTCTCCACGTTAAAATTTTCGATACCCGCCAATTAAATTTAATTATTGATAATTTAATTTAATCGGTATCTTGATATTCCTTAAGCCCTTCCGCTTAACTTATTTGACCGCCGAATAATTAAATCCACCTGCAGGGTTTGGGCCGCTCAAAACTTATAAGTTTTCTTAAGGGAGTATCGTCAATCTCGATCTTTTGGGACGTGGATTCCGTCAATAATTAATATTTACCATATAAATAAAACCGTTATCTAACTCACCGGGAATATAGACCCATATAAGATCGCATTCTCTAATGAATCAAAACAATGAATATTAAATATACACTAATTAATAATTATTTCAGGACTAAGAGGATAAGCACTATTCATAATAACCGTGGGGTGTGAATTAATTTATATAGTTAGTATAAAATTAATTATCCCAACTATCCCGTTCAATATACACAAAGCGTACTAGCACAGAGAGTCGGAACAATAGACGACGCTATTGTCTGTTCCCCGTAACCAAGATAGGCCTACTAAAAATTTGTGCTATAGTCGTACCGATGGTATGCCCATTTCCATCTAAACTGTGAATATAAAACTTGTATTCTGCAAGAATTTAAAATTTGATCTTCTGTGTGCAAGCCGTACTCTACACACCAGATTAAATACTATACAGAATATCGGATATTCATGTATAACATTAAAGAAATGATATACATACATTGCTCATAAAAATTCTCATAAAATAAAAATTAATTTTATTAAAATAAAATTAAATACTAAAAATATAATTTTCAGTATACCAACCATAACATAGATGCATGACTACTAGTGGGAACCCATAATCTTCAGTCCCTATTCGTGACAACTTCAATCATATGGTAGAGTTGGCGGCCACGGGCTGGGCCTTGAACTTGGGTCTAGGGGTCGGGCTCGAATCGGCCCATGGACTTTAGGACTAAGGTCCAAGACTAGCTCCTATGTTGTCGGCCTTGGTCGGGCTCGAGACTTGGCTGAGCCCAGATCGGTCGCGGGTCAGATTTACACCCTTAGTGTTTAACTTGACCAGAGATCTATGACCATTACTCATGATAAAATAAGAATATTTGTATGTATGTACCTTGACAAAAATAACTTATGAGAGTTTTGCTTTGAAAGTCAATTTTAGCTTTATGGTTTAAATTTCTTGAATCAATTTTTTATATTGTTTCATCAAACAAAATATTAAAAAATAAATAAAATATTTTACAAAAAAATATTGTATGTTGAAACACGTAGAGCCTTGGTTTCCAATGTTTTAAAATTGTATATGTTCGTCCCTTTTAATTCTTTTTTAAAAATTTAATATTCGCTCTCTAAACTATTATAAGAATCATTTGTGCTCTAAAATTAAAATTAATTTTGCGTCCCTGCTTACACGGCCATTTAGCTGATAAATCTTTTAATGATTCCAAACAAATTAGTTTCTAAATTCTCTTTCCTTCACAACCCAAAGAAAGGGAAAACAAATCTCTTTACCTAGGAATGGCAATGGAGTAGGCATCACGAGACGAATTTGTAGTATCTCGTCCTCAATTTGTATCTTATTGGATAGAATGTGTGATCGGTGTTTATAAGCGCCAATCTGATCCTTCGAATTACATTAAATTAAGCCTTGGCTATGTTCTTATTAATATGTTTTAGTAGTGTTCTTATTTTAGCATAAGAATTGGTGAGATGGTAGAGAAATGAGCTCAAAATAGGACAAAAGTTGACAAAAATGAGATTTTGGAAAGAATTTCGTCCAGATGGACCAAGAGCGTTCGGACAGATTTATGTAGAGAGTGTGTCCAGACAAACGACAAGATAGATTATACCAGAAGAATTCCGTCTGGATGGGTGTTCGAATGGACCACGTATATTTGCATGCGCGAAACTCTTAAATCCTAGGCGTGGCTGGCTTATAAAAGGCTATAAAGGGCAAACTTTGATAGAATTCATTTTAGACGTAAAGGAGGCACATGAGGCGACAGCTGAGGCTCAAGAAGTAATGAGAAGACGAAGAAGGAGGCTCATGATCCATCTTTCATCAACTCTGCATGGATCAAAGCCGCAACATAAGCAGCTAATTTTCTCGTCTTAGGATTAGATAAAACCCTAGCCGGTACTTTAGAGTAGTTTTAATTTATGTTTTCTTTATATACAATTTTAGCTTTCGTTATATGATTTTGAGACGTTGAGTGTTTATCAACGAGTTTTTAAAATTTTAATCTAGTTTTCGTGTTTGCTTTATATGATTGTAAATACGAGATCATGCAATTGTTTTCACTTATTGTTTCAATACAAACATGAGATAGCTTATGCTTTGATAGGCCGGACCGTGTCGGGTTTTATACGGACGATTCATGCCAATCTAGATAGACTATACCAGGTCTGGATCGATCTGTATCCTCTTGATCATCCGTGTTAAGCTTGTAACTAGGACCGAATTAAGTTGAGCTGTGTTAAAGAAACAGAATCTTAACGAATCTAAAGTAATGGCTAGGGTGGATTTGAATCTCTAAATCTTTCTTCTTTCTCTTCTAAATCTAAATTTTTATTTTTAGCTTTTAGATTAATCAAACAAACAAATCTTTTGATCGAAAAATCGGATTAATTTTTGGGTTATAAAATTATGATTTAGCCTTCTAGTTCATGTGGAAAGATATTCGGACTTAAAATCTATTCTACGAATTAGTTGTTAATTCAAGGAATATAAATATTTATTTTTGGTCCGAAACTACGCGAACCAATTTTTGGCGCCATTGCCAAGGGCTGTAAGCACAGTTACAATCTTTATAACTAGAATTTTTATTTAGTTTTTTCCCCCTTTTTCTTCATCTCTACAAATACTATTGTGAATTACTTCCTTCCCTTTTCAGGTTTTCGACGATGTACAAGACAAGCAAGATTCAGGAGTTGCAAAAGTGAAAACAAGTTGTTTATCCTTGTCCAAGCATTGTAAGCTTTATTTTTTATTTTTGGTTAAATGGAGAAAATTGGATTTAGGGGGTTGGCAACCCACGAACAGTTTTTGCTTTTCTTTTTATGTTCTTTTTCCTGTGCAAGCTTAGTCGACGGTTGTGTCACACATAGTTTGTACTGTTTGATCCCAAGATCGAATGCACTTTTAGACACAACCGAGCTGCCCTGTAATCTTCCTTGTCTTCTACCTCCCTAAGCCCACCAATGGCAGCCAAAAATTAGACCGATACACAGCTTAAGGAGTATTTTACACCATCGGCGTATGTGTTGCCATTTTGCAGATGACTCCTCAACGTTGGGCCAACACATTACGTGATTAAGCCCAGTGTCATTCAGATTCTTCCATCTTATTTTGAACTTAATAACGATAACCCTTATAAACACATTGATGAATTGTTAGAAGTATGCTCAACTGTCAAAATTAACAATTTACCAAATGACATCCTAAAATTGAAACTGTTCCCTTTCTCCCTCAAAGATAAAGCCAAACATTTGCTGAATTCTTTGGAAGCAAATATAATCACTACCTGAGCGCAAATGCAACAAGAACTCTTTAAAAAAATATTTTTCAATAGGCAAGACCAATTAAATTAGGCGAGCCATTACGAATTTTACCCAACTCGATGGTGAGGCTTTTCATGAGACCTAAAAACATCTTAAGGATTTCATCCGACAGTGTCCCCACAACATAGTACCCAAGTGAAAACTAGTCAAATGCTTCTACGACAGGTTGACACCTCACCACCGTCAAGTAGTAGATGCCTCTAGTGGTGGTACTTTCATGCTGAAAAATGAGACTGAGGCATGTACATTATTTGAAAATTTAAGTGAAAACTCGCAACAACACGCCTCGGTACCTGAGTTTGCTAAGTTTTCTGATGAGGATCTCAACTGAGGCAACAATTATAGAAGTGTAATTAATGCAATCAAAAGGTGAAGGAGAGGTCTCTCTGAAAATGAATGCATTGGAAATGGCACATCTAATGGTTTTTAGTTGAGTAGTGCTTGTGATATTTTCCTCTCTCTCCTTCACACATACTTGCCAAATACTGATAGGTGAGTAGAGCGTCTAAAAAAAGAACTACCATTGGGTCAATGTTAATAAAGTGAGATGTTGGAATATGGGATTTGCACACCCTCCTCTTGTGTGAAGGTCTTTAGGGGTGGGTGAGTTCTACTCAAAAGTTTGTAACAACGGGTATTAGAGCAACAACCAAGCCAAGTATGAAATTGACATAATTTATTAAAGTAAGAAACCGAATAGGTTCTTGCTATAACCAAAATCACAAATGGGGAGATCTATAAGTTGGATTACGACAACTTATTAAATTTTCGAATGCTGAAAGGCGGGTAAAGCCACCAAAATAGAAAAGACTACTTTTGGGTTAGCGTCGATAAAGTAGTCATCAGGACATTGGCTACGAATTTCTTATTTTACATCGATTAAAATAAGAGACTATTTATATGTATATAAGTCAATAAGTCACTTGAACACACTGTCTTTGTAAGTTTTGAAGTGTTAGTTTTATCAGAAGATTTGTAACACACGATATTATTTTATTTTTTGTGAAACATTGTCACATATTTTAGTAGTGGGCTTCAAGCAAGACGAGGAATTAAGACGTTTGAACACAATAGCTGATAGCTCAATGGTCATTCTCTTGGTAACGCATGTACGTACATTAACTAGCAATGATTTTGCAGAGGTAACTTCATATTGAAAGTGACCAAGGCAGTGTTTGTGATAGTTTTTTCTGTAACTATTTTTTGTTTCCTACGATTTTTTTTGTCTCAATTTTTTACTTTTTTTAATTTGTCATTATGGAACAAATTTAAAAATATTACCGTTTTGGCTAAAGGTAAAAAAATTCACTAAATAAAAAAAACTCCTATAAAAAAAAGCTTTAAAGTGGCTTTTTCATCTTATATAATTTTTTTTTTTAGTTTTAGGTCAAATCTTTTTACCTTTTTAGTTTTTTGTAACGAGAGAAATCTAAAAAATATCATCTTTTGAGCTAACTTAATTTTTTTATTAAAAACAAAAACATCACAAAAAATCTTAAAAAGCTATTCCAAACAGTGCCTAAATTATCCCAAATTCCGCATTTGTTTTTACGATCATTTAGAGTACTTCTAGATTATGCAATAATGTGCCTTCAAAAACAAGTTAGAGCAGTTAATGGGTGTACTGTTCTTCGAGCCATAATGGTAGTTATGCTTGCGAAAAGCTTTTAATTGTTACTAATGATTGGCTCACTTTATTTAAAAATTAAATAATAAAATAATTTAATTTTTAAATTAAGAGCAGTTATAATTTTAAAATTGAGTAATGGAGAAAAAAATTTGACAGGTATTTTAAAAAAACTAAAAAATAACTTAGAGTACTTTGAATAACTAAAAATTTATGACTTTAATTTAAAGAAATTTTAAATAGGTGTTCTTACTTTATATATTATTAGTATAAATGACTCCAAAAGTACTTACACTCAGATAGGGGGCTGTTGCTCCTTAAGTTTTGATTTAGTTTTTTATAATTATAAAAGTAATAGGTTCTGTTTATTTCAAAGTAAATATTTTACAATAAAAATATTTATTATGGAAAGTGTTTTTTGCAATTTTTTTTGTGTGTTTGATTAACATTTTAAAAAAAATATTTTCAATTGGAATGGACCGCCTAGATGAAATGTGGCTAGTGATTTTATCTCAAGGATAGAGCGCGAATGTAGGGAGCATTGAGCATATATTATAGGGGTGTAAATTTGGCTCAATTTGGTCCAAATGAGTAGGGCATTTGTGAAAATTCGGGTTGTGTTAGTTGAGATTTGTTTGAGAGGCCCAAATTAGTAGGGCATTTGTGAAAATTCGGATTGTGTTAGTTGAGATTTTATTGGAAGGAGAGTCCTAAGCTCGGCCTTGAGAATATACGTGCTTGGGTCTTAGGCTAGGACTTGAGCACGGGCTTTTGGGCCCGGGCCCAGACTTTTGAGCTTTTAAAAAAGTTGTTTTTGTTGACATTTGCTCTTATTTTTAAGATTGCTTTTATATATAATAAACAAATAGTTTACTTTTTATTTATTTATTTTAGTTTATAAGAAAACTTATAACAATCATCCTTTTTTAAAAAGTTTCTTATACATATATAATAATTTAATAAGCAATGGTATTCTATATCTTTATTACATTTATTTTAATTTATAAATATAAACTTATAATAATTACTTTTGTTTATTTCTTACATATTTAATTTTTTTTATATATAATACCATAAAAAAATACAATAAGATTGAATACTTCAAGTGATAAAGTGCAAGACACAAATATTAATATTTAATAAAAAGTAATATTATTTCCATTACAAGTTTATAATTTTTTTTTAAATTAAAGGAAAAAAATACATCATTATAAGTCAAGTGCATTCCAACTAAATTGGCATTTATAAATTCACTAACCATTTGCATTATTCTTCACTTAAATTAAGAAAATTATAACTAAACAAATAAAATTTAAAATTACAAAATTACAAATTTAGTCTGAGCTAAGGATTGTCATTTTATCCCCTGGCTCACTACCCAGCACTAAGCATAAGACTCGAGCATGCTGAGTAAGCCCAAATAGTGTTTATACCGGGTTTGAGCGTAGGTATTTAAGTTCACCCCGCCCAATAGCCCGACTCATATAACCCAATGAGAAAGCCTGTCAAAACTCGCTATAATGTAAACTTATCCAAAAAATAGTATGCCTAGTATTTATACACATAATTTCTCACTTTATTATACCTTGCTCATTTCAGCAACAATAGTTCATCAGTAGCCTTGGAACGGCTTGGTTTTTTATTTTTATTTTTTTATGTACATCTAATAGCAGTATTAGTATCATTTTGTTCCTTATGTTTCCCAACTGATTTCATTTTCTATAATCACTTTCATTTAATACCATATTTTTTGAGAAGAAAAATATAAAAATAAACAAATAAAAAATAATGTGTACATAGAGAAAATTTTTAGAAAGAAAAATATATAAATATACATAAATGAAAAATATGTAAATATAAACAAATATAAAATAATATATGTATATTGCTATATACTGTACTCTTTTCTTGTTATTCGATTTCTTTTTCATTAATTGTGTATATCTTTGTTGTCCTCTATAGTTGTTGTTTTTTTTGCAATGTCACCTAAGAGGAGAGCATTTAGTTGTTTTTTTTTACAATACCACCTAAGAGGAGAGCATTAATTCTCAAATATTGGGCAAAATTTTAATAAGTATGAACATAGTCTTTTTCCTATTGGTTTTTTATTGTCCTGTCCAATGGTTAGTTTGCCCTTGGCCACCTGCCAACTCATCTAAGGCTCAATGGGTAGGGCTTGGGATAAATTATTTTAGTTCAAGCCTAATTATGCTGGTTGGTTCGGATCTTTAGGATTGAGCGGGATAGGTTCCAAGTCCTTGACGGCCTTATGTTTTGCCTCTCTCCCAACATCTTCAAGGACGGGTTGATTCGGTACTTCGATCACTTGTACCTTTTCGATGGATGTCTTGAGGGCAGCAACGAATCACTGTTTTCATGCAACCTAGTCTCCGTGTATCACTTCTACTCCATTGCTGGTGGGATACTGCAACATCTGGTGGTACATTGACGGGACGACCCTCAATTCGTGCATCCATGGCCGTCCCACGATGGCATTATAGACTAACGGCACATTCACTAGCAGGAAGCTGGTTAGGATCTCAATCGTTTTGGATCTGATCAACACTTTCACCCATCCCAAAGACCATACTAGTTGTGAGTTGAAACCTATGAGGAGGCTAAGGGTTGGAGTTAGGTCCTTTTCCTTTAGGCCGAGCTTCTTGAAGAGATTATAATACATGATCTTGGCCGAACTCCCCTTATCCACCAGGATCCTCTTAACGTTGAATCTTAGAAGATCTAGGGAGATTATCAAAGCATCGTTATGGGGGTGCTGGACACTTTTGAATCTTCCTCGGTGAAAGAGATTCCATATACACTATGCCCGACCCTAGGTCTCTAGCTCCCCGACTCAACCTTCATGATTGCCATCGTGTGGTGTAGCTTCTGTGTTTGACCTCGTATCATGTTCTTCTCACTAGGGTTCACTAGGCCGTGGATCATGTTAGTGTCTTATCGGTGGGCATTTAGGGTGGTCGTTATGCGTGTGGAGCTTTCGCTGGCTTTTCTCTAGTGGCGTCAAGATCGACGACTTCTCCGGGGTGCCCTTGCCTGACAAAATTTTCTAGATGCCGCTTGAGCGCCTTGCATTCCTCCGTCTTAGGACCCCTTTCTTTGTGGTACAAGTATCTCCATTTAACCTTATTCTTTACGACTGTGTTGATGGCTTTTTTGGACATCCTTGGGGGGCCAGGTGACGTATGGTCTATCTTTGATCTGAGAGAGGATCTTGTAGATTGATTATTTGAGAATCGTATTAATCGCCTTTCTCGGATTTGGAGCCTTGATTCCTAACTTGATTAGGCCACCAGGACCGTCCCTCATCGGCTTCTTGTTCGACATTGTTGGGCTTGAGCCTCTCTTTCCTCCTTTCACATGGATGATGTCCTCTTCCCTCCTCACGTATTGCTCCAGCCTGGTCATGAGGCCTGGGAAGTCTTTGGGCGACTTCTTGATAAGGAAAGCTCATAGTTTTCTCCCTAGGACAGGGTCGTGTTTGAATGAGGCAATGACCAACTCTTTTTTGTAGTGCTCGATGTCATTGTACGTTTCCTAGAACCTTCGGGTGTATTCTCGCAGAAGGTCTTTCTTCCATCTTCTTAGTGCCAAGAGAGACTTGATCTCTTTAGGTATTTTGGTGTTGATAACGAAGCGTGCCACAAAGCTCCTAGATAGGTCTTGCCAATTCATCACCAACCTAGAAGGAGACTGATCAAACCATCACAGTCCGATTTCTCCAAGGTTTGAGGGAAACACCTTGCACATTAATGCGTCATTGCCACTCCATAGAGTCATCATCTGCCTATAATGGCTTATGAGTGAGTGGGGATCTAACTGTCCATCTTAGGAATAGAACTTTGGCTGGGAAAAACTTCTTGGTGGCTTTACCATCTCTATGTGCTCGGCAAATGAGGATGTGATCATCCTATCTCGATTACTCAGCTTGAGCAGGACCAGCCTCACCTCGACCTCTTGAAGGCGAGGGCGCCATTAGCTTTTTGAGAGGCACTCCCTCATGGCCGTTCTCTTATGAATGGTGAACCGAGCTCCTTCATTTTTCCTTTGTAGTTTTCTACTGGTTCTTGCCTTCGTAGGGGTATAACTACTCCCCTCATCACTCGAACTTGTGTTATTCGAAGCGGACTCTTTGACTATCCACCTGACTTTAAGGTTCATTACTAGCCTAATAGAAATGGGGTTTTTAGTTCGGTACCCAATAGACTTTGACTCTCTATGGAGGAATGGACCTTTTGTCTAAATTGGCGTCTCAAGTTCCTTGTTCTTTAGAGTGGCTTTGAGCTTTATGATCTTTATCCCCATTGCATGAAGAGATGTCTATCTGGTGAGGTCACCCTCAAGAGACCTTTGGTTTGGAGAAGGGGACTTTTCTTTGTTCGTCTCCTAGGTTTGCGAGATAAACACTAGTTTTCAAGGGTGTGCTACGCATGATCGTTCTCGACTAATATCACCTTTGAATGGGTCGCCATGGAAGGTTCCCGATAAGGTTTTTGCTGGTCCTTCTCACATGCGGCGCCAAATGTACGGGGTAAAATCGTAGGTGTGAGATAGAGACTAGTCTTATGGATCTTTCAAACGAACCCGTAATCCCTACACAAGATTACAACTGTGAGCTGGCCGACGACGAATGTAGGAAGTCACTCTGACGGCTAAGTTAGTGAATGCTTTGACAGAAGGAATGAGAATATGCACACACACAGGGGAAGGAGGGAGAGAGAGAGAGAGAGAGAGAGAGAGAGAGAGAGAGAGAGAGAGTTTTAGCTATTGAATGTTGTATGTCTCAATGTTTTTGATTTAGCCTCCCTTCATAGGGGCTATATGAAATGCCCCCTTTTGGGGCTCATGATGTGTTAGTTTTACCTTGCAGATGAGTTTTCATATGGCCTGAGATGATGTGTGGTAGTTGACTTATAGATCCGGTCTAATCACCATTATTGCCAGTAGCTTGGCCAAGCTATCCTTATTAATGTTGAAAGCTCGGCCACGCTACCATCATTAATGGTGTTAGCTTGGTTTAAGAGGTTGTGGCTGGACTTGTGGCAAAAGATCGAACGTACATTCTTCGCTCAACCCACACGGACTTTGTGGCCCACCATTGGGACCTTTCTCTGATTGCCCATCTGGCACGACCTCATGCTACAGGCCCATTGGGCCGTAGTGGATCTAGCCCAAGTTGAATCTGGTCCCCTTCAGTAACTAAACATAATTTAAAATGTAAAAATTAAATCTAATCGAATGACGATTTAATTCTCGATCTTATTAGAATTTTGATTTTCAATATTGATCTTGATCTTGTTGAATTTTGATATTGATCATGAATACTTGATCTTGATGTAGATTTCACTTGGTAGACGAGTAGAGCTATGAGAAATCTTTATAGTGCATTAAATTAATTAATCTAACTTTAAACAATAGAGAATTTGAGAGCCTTAGAGGATTGAGAAAGTAATGATTGAGGTTGTACCGTCAGGAAAAAAGAATAGAGTTGGAAGGGTTTATATGAGTTTTTAGTATTAAAAAAATAAAATCTCACCTTTCGGGAGCCTTCGACTGGGCCCCCAACGACTATATATTTTTGGCCATCTAATCAAATGGCAATCGATTTGGGCCATTGAAATTTGAAATCTAACCATTTGTTTCCATTTGGAGGTGGGTTGGGTTTTGGCCCAAAACCAATGCTCAGGCTCAGGCTTAGTCTACATGTGTGTAGGTTCGGGTAGGCTCGAACTAGCAGCAATAGCAAAGGGCATGGGCTGGCTCGGGTAACCCACGGGCCTCGAGCCTATTTTACACTCTTAATTGCCTTTTATGGAGGGATTTTAAATGCTCACTTGTTTTTTTAAAATGTATTTATTTTAACCAATTTTTTTTTAAAAATTCTATGTGTTTCTTTATAAACATTCAATAATACTGAAATTGACTTCATTTTTTACTTCAAATCTTCTTTTATGCTCTTGCTTCCTACTCCTTTTCCCCCTAGTTTCACCCACCGCCGATTGTCACCACCCAACCCTTCTTCTCCCTCCCATGCCCCCTCCATTTTTTCAGTCCACCTCCTCTCTCTATTTTTATTTTTTTTTTAATTTTTTGGGGTTCGCATTTGACCAAACAAACGTAATTTGTTTGGAAATTGAACAATCTGAGTTATATGTATAGACATGAATTGAAAGTTATATGTTTTTTTTGGCTTTTATTTTTTAGTTTTTCAGCCATTAAATAATACACGAACAATTATAGAATTATTCAAGAAATTCATGCAACTAAATACTTTTTTAATGATTTTGAACGAATTCAAATTATACGTCTAATTCTTCTTCTATATTCCATGCCATCTATACTAATACATAAAAGAAGAGTACCGATTTAGCGTGATGAAGCAAGCTGTGTGGATTTTTTATACACCAAAATCTCATTTGGTTTAGCCAATAAACTTTTCTTCCATTAATTAATTTAAAAATTATAACTTCTTACAATTTTAAAATTAATTATTTTATTATTTATTTTAATTTTTAAATATACACTTATCCATGGGTGTAACCGCCACTAGTGTCAATAAATGATGTGATTAAAAGCAAAAAAATCAAGACAGATTGACAGTTACTAATGTCTGAGTAGTAACTGAATTGTATAATTGTTTCCTTAAAAAACGTTAAGAGCTTGTTTGGACGTGCCACCATTAAACGGTTTAACGAACTCTCCAATTTAGTTACCATCAAGTTTTGTCTATTTCATTTTAGATAGCTCACCTCGATTTTACATTGAGGGTGTTAGGAAAATCTTTTAATACGATTTTTAACTTTTTAATATTAATTTTAATTATAAATTATTAAATAAAGATAAAATAATTGAGTTTAAACCCTAGTTAATATTAATTGCTATTCAGGCCACCACAAATGGTAGCCCTTGAATGGGCCAGGCCCAACGAAGATACAATGCCTTAGCAAGTGAGATCCCAACACCCACAGCCCCACCCTCCACCAAAAAAAAAAAAAAAAAACTGAACATGATTATCCCATAGGACAGCCAACCCAACTAATTCCCTCAAAGAAGATAAGTAAAAAAAGAGCCCTGCCCAAGGATCCTTATTTCCACAACAATTAGCTCGGGAAATGGGAGAAGAGCCGTCTAAGTAGCTAAGAAACGCTATAGAGATAAGAAAGAATCTCCAAGTATTATGGGATCACTACCAGAGTCATAAAATTACTATGCAACTTAGGTACAACCTACTATGTAAGAAGGCAAGCACCCCAAGCATGAGGTACGCAATATTTATTCCAATTCTAATTTAGAATCATTCTCACGAAGATATTTAACTTGAGTGTTGAAGTGCTTCCCGATTAAATATGGCCAGAAAACACGAACAGTGTTTTTATCTTGCAAACTCGGAGGAACAAACATATTTTGGCTTCAAGAGTTCGAGAATGAGAGTTCAGCTATCAAGATAGTTCGGGATCGTAAGAGACAAACCAATTGGGTTGGTTTGAATTGTGCCAACGACTTTCTATTTGCATAGTTATAATATATTTTAGTTATCTATAAAAAAAAATTTTGATGACGGAGAAACCACCTTAAGGTAAGGTCTTTTGAATCTACTCCTAAGGAATAAAGTTTTCGGATACCTGCAATCACTCGCCAACCACATGTATCGGTTAATTCAGGGAGCTTCAAATGGGAGTCGAACATAAAACTTCTAAATTTACGGTTGGTCCCAGTGACGACCTTAACCCGCTAGGCTACTCTGATGGGTAATATCTATAATTTGTAACAAATTATAATTATTTTTTCTTTTAGTTATAAGTTATAATTTTTACTAAAACTCATAACTTCTGCTATAAATTATAATATATAAACTATTAATTTTAGCAATACTAAACACTACATTTGATGAGTGAACCATTTATTTTGTAGGTTTTATTATACCAATTTAATTATAAATTTACTCAAAATCGAAGCATGAACAACTAACTTGTAACTTAGGTGGGACACACACTTGTGACTTTGTTTGGGATAATTTCTTATTTTTTTAATTAATTTTGCTTATTTTTATATTTAATAATTTTTTAATTATTTATTTAAATTATTATACTTTTTGATTTTTCTTATCGAGATGAGCAAAAAAAAACTTTTTAATTAAAATATAAAAAAATTTAGAAAAAATAAAAATAAGCCAATAAACCAATCTCGAGCAAGAAAAGTAAATTTTTTTAATTAAAATATAAAAAAATTTAAAAAAGACAAAATAAGCCAAAAGTCAAATCTTATGTTATTTATTTTTGTTTTTAATGAACTTTGTTTTAATTAAAAGTATTTACTTTTTAAGTTCATCTAATCAAGATGATTCAAAAAAATAAAAAAATTTAAATAAAAAATTAAAAAAAAATCATAAAAAACAAAAAAATCAAAATTCTCTACATTTAGCCCAAAAAGGGCATTCAATTTTTTTCTTCTCATTCTTGAAACGCAATATTAAACTGGGGGAGTTTCAGGAATGCAAATTACTACAATACAATCCTCTGTTTTCTCTCTTTTCACACTGAATTTCTCTCTGTTCAGGCCAGGCTCAACCTTCGATCGGATCTCTCTCTCTCTCCGATGGCCGAAACGTCGGTTTCTCCGACGCCCATTCTGAAAGACGAACTGGATATAGTAATACCCACAATTCGTAACTTAGATTTTCTAGAGATGTGGAGGCCTTTCTTCCAACATTACCATCTCATCATCGTTCAGGACGGTGATCCCTCCAAGATCATCAAAGTCCCCGACGGATTCGACTACGAGCTCTATAACCGCAACGACATTAACCGAATTCTCGGTCCCAAAGCCTCCTGCATTTCCTTCAAGGACTCCGCTTGCCGATGCTTCGGCTACATGGTCTCCATGAAGAAGTACATCTACACCATCGACGACGATTGCTTTGTAAGCCTTTGCCGATCTTTGTTTTGGTTTTTTTTAAAGTTGTTTTCATTTTGGGTGTAGGGTTTTGGCCCTTTTGGGTTTGGGTTTGAATTTGATTTATGGGTACTTCCCACTTTTTTTTGATTTTGCCTTTTTGTTTTTATGTCAAATGATTGATTATATATTGGGATTTGTGGGTCTTGTTGGGATGAAGAACTTGGATCTGCTTCTTCTGTTATTTGCACATTTGTCTGGATTACACCATCGAAGACGATTGCTTTGTAAGCCGTTACTGATTTTTTTTAATAAATGTTTTCATTATGGGTATAGGGTTTTGGGAAGAAAATTTGTGTTTCGGGGTGTGGGTTTCTTGGATTTTGGCGTTTTTGATTGATAAGTATTGAGGAGAATGTCAATTTTGGTGGGGTTGGGTTGATGGGTTATGAGGTTTTGTGGGAAAGGTTGGATTTGGATTGGATTGTGGGTACTTTCCACTTTTTTGATTTTGCCTTCTTGTTTTTATGTCGAATGATTTATTTTGTGTCGGGGGTCTTGTGGGGATGAAGAATTTGGATCTGCTTCTGTTATTTGCACATTTCTGTTGTGTCACATTTTTGTTATCTTGTTATCTGTTTTTGTGATCATGGCCTAAGTTTGATCTGTATTGCGTTTTTGGGTTTGATCTGTTTGGTAGGTTAGAAAATCATCTTGTTTCCAAAGAATCCATCAATGTAAAATTTCAAAATTTAAATATTCATTTGGTGCCAAAATAGATTTATCTTCCATGCGATTATGAAGATGTTATAGATAGTTTTCAGATTATGATTTGATCTTATCCATGCCACAAACAGTTTTGAATGTGACTTCTGACTTGTCATTCTCTGAAAGTGACTTTTCAAATTTGGGTTTGATCCATTGAGGATGAGTGTTCAACTGTGGCAAATGGATCTAGACTGTTCAATGCCTCGGTCAATTTGGCATATTCTAAACCCCATTGCGAAATTTCTGCTCTTTTCCATCCTAGTTGAATTTGATTTAATTTCGACAGATGTTCCAGGCTGTAAGTTTTCTTTTGATTTGAGGCGGTTGGCTTGAGGTTTCAGTTTTGCAGTTGAAGTTGATTATACTATATTAACCTGAATTGTGGTTTGGATCTAATAGTATTATGTCTCAATTTGTGTGTGGCTTCATATCTTTGAAGGCCTGTTATGTCTTTCATTCTGGTAATTTGTGGGGCCTATATGAGGCTCAAATATTTCAGTATTTTGGCATCAGATGTCTGCATTTCCCTTTATGTTACTTGGGCTGAATTTGTGTGATTGATTCTTCTGATGAGGATACGGAGGTGCTTTCTTTGGGCTTTGCCATTTCAAATTAAATTGTTTCTCATACAATTGAATTGGGAGGCCATTTATATGGCTCTAATTTTAAGAATTTTCTGACAGGTTGCTAAAGATCCCTCTGGCAAAGACATTAATGCACTCGAGCAGCATATCAAGAACCTTCTGACCCCATCAACTCCATTTTTCTTCAACACCCTCTATGATCCATACCGTGAGGGTGCTGATTTTGTCCGCGGATACCCATTCAGCCTCCGTGAGGGTGTCCCTACCGCAGTTTCTCATGGTCTCTGGCTTAACATCCCTGATTATGATGCACCCACCCAGCTTGTCAAGCCACTGGAGAGGAACACTAGGTACAAATATCATTTGTGTACTAAGTGTTTCCTATATGCATCTTTATCATAACTATATTTCCTATGCTTCGAAAAACAAAAAAAGGCAGAACTGTTAATCCTGTGTCATCCTTTTCAGGTATGTAAATGCAGTCATGACAATTCCAAAGGGAACCCTCTTTCCCATGTGCGGTATGAATCTAGCATTCAACCGTGAATTGATTGGCCCTGCGATGTACTTTGGACTCATGGGCGATGGCCAGCCTATTGGACGCTATGATGACATGTGGGCTGGCTGGTGTACAAAGGTATTGATCTTTCCATGTCATTGCCTATGTTATCAGGATTCGGGTACGGGTGTCAAACTCGATACATGTTTAGATGTCAGACTCACTAGTTTTTCTAATTATGGGTTGTGAGTACTCGGCCAGGATTTTAAATAACGGCTGTTACGTAACTGATCGGCCGTTACGTAATGGAATTTTGAAGCCTCGATCCCGTTACGCTTGAGAAAATCGGTTGCAAAGAAAATCGACAGTGTAACGCCTGTTACTCCCGTTACATAACGGGTAACGGTACTGTATCGGCCTGTAACGGTCGTTACAGGCGATACG
>JAULJZ010000023.1:7468949-7485557 GCA_032270985.1 Heliamphora pulchella
GTCTTCCGATCTTTTTTATTTAAATAAAATTTTTAAAAATTAAAATTTAAAATTCGTTACTGTTAACCCAACGAGTCAAAAATCCAATGGTCAAATTTCCAAAATGGAGTGCTCGCGGAGCGCTCGAGTGCCCATGTGCGGAAACAAGACCAGAATGGTGCGCTCGCTGAGAGCTCGAGCGCCCCCTTCCAATGTTGAGCGCTCGCAAGGCACTCGAGCGCCATAGGCTTCCCTGAACTCCAGAATAGGGCGCTCGCAGAGCGCTTGAGCGTTGACGACGAACAGTTGCACCTGTTCTAAACAGGTACAGTGACTTTTGTCAAAAGTCACATCAGTGGCTATAAAAACACATTCTCATGCATGAATTTGGCATCTTATTTGCTTCCTACATTGCATACAAAGTGTGTTCATATTCTAAGAGTCGGAGAGTACAAAACACTAACGGTTTGTTGTACCCGAAGATTGGAGTGCTTCTTCTCCGGGTGTTGATCGTTGTATCATGAGATATTGACGTTCGTGAAGCCCATTAGCACTTGTGTGGGGGATGAATCTATCTTAAGGAAATAACGTCTAACGCTAGTCTCGATCATCTACAGTTATTGGTTTTGCGACTGTTTGTAAGAATTTAATTTCAGTTCTTTATTTTTAATTTCTGTTCGTTTGTAACAGTACAATATTGGATTTATATTTATTTTCAAACTATTTTTTCCCAATAATAAGGTATAATTTTTTTAAATACTTACAGTTTTTACTACAAATTATAACTACTTTTCATTTCATTTTAGCTACAAACTATAATATTAATCAAATATTTATAATTTTTACTATAAATTACAATTTATAAGTTATTAATTTTAACAATATCAAATACCATCACATAGTTGGTTAAACTTTTTGAATGTAATTATTAGGTTTTGTAGTGGATGTGTGCAGAAGTTATAACATGTTATTATATTCTGTTCCATAACCACATCTAATTTGTGAGTGGCTGAATTTATTTGTATGGTTTATTTCACGGGAAGTTTGGTTTAGTTTTTTGTTTTTTTGAAATTTTTTTACTTAAAAGTTATTTAAAAAGTTTATTTGTTTGGCATTTTATCATAATTAATTAGTTTTTTCACATCTCTCTATATTTATTATTTTACAAAAAAAAACTTAAAAACCAAAAAACCTACAAGAAGAAAAAAACTAAGCAAAACACGAGCTATGTTTAAGATGGCAATTCTAGCTTTTTGATTTTTTTCTTTTTAATAATTTTAAAAAATTATTATTAAAATTTGTTACCTTTCCATTCATACCATTTAGACACACTTACTTTAGATCATTTTTATTCAAAAAGGTACATATATGTATGGGCCCAATTTGTCTCCAATCGACTAATGAACTCTACCAGTCTAGTTTGGTCTGTTTTGAGCCTAATATGAGTCCATTTAATGATCCTAAGTTATTTATTTAATGTTTTTAGTGTGTAAAATATTGCTACAAAAAATTAAATTAATCGAATAAAAATATGATAACATTTGTATTAAAATTTTAATTATGAAATTCATACACTGTTTTATTTTTTAAATAAAAATGTAATTGATTATGATATTTACGATATCTATTTAATTTAATTTGAAAATTTTTTAATAGGGATTCTATATGTAAGATTTATAGAAGGATTAGCCTCATCTCATTTTTTTTTAAAATACAGGTTCCATTTTATATTGGATAATTTAATCTAGGATCCCATTTGAATTATTATTTAGAGATAAAGACCAAAGCCTAAACAAGTATTCCATAAGTCTCATTATCATACCGTGTACCATAAATGTCTCTCAAATTATGAAAATTGAATACATTTATTGTTGGTGCATATTTAAGGATAAGTTTTTATTCTTTTATAATAATTTATATATGGATACTTTTATATTCCTTTACAATTTATATGGCAAGATATTTTATTCAAATTATAAAAATTTGATACATTTGTAGCTAGTGCACATTTAAGAACATATTTTTATTCCTTATAATAATTTAGATATGAATACTTTTATATTTCCTTATAATTCATATAGCATGACATCTTATGCACATTCATGAATCTTTCTGAATTTTCAATTTATAGTAATCGTATTTATAAATAAATTGTTTGATATTGTGAACCGATTCAACCGAAACTAGATGCATTACACAAATTAGCATATTAACATATTTTTATATTCTCTTATTAGCATGTTGCGTACTCCTTACTCTCTCGTATACAAATGCAATATTCTCATTTTTTGTAAATAAATTCTCATTTTCTACAAATAATATGCGAATATGTTAATATGCTAATATTAGAATATGCAAATATGTTAATATGCTTTTTTTTGTGCGTAAAGTATATGGTTTTAGTTGAATCTGGTTTACAATCTCAAACTATTTATTTAGGAATATGATTATCATAAATTGAAAATACAAACAAATTTATGACTGTGTATAAAGTATCAGGTCATATGAATTATAAAAAAAATAGAAAAGTATACATATCTAAATCATTATAAGGGAATAAAAACGTATCATTAAATTACACTAGTTATAAATGTATTCAATTTTCATAATAACATTTTGAGGGTATAAATGTCTAATAAAGCAGTAAATATTTAAAACAGAATATCGTAGGATAATAGTTTACTACATTAGATTTATCCTAAAATAAGTTTGCTACATCCAAACCCTAGCTCCTGCGACCGACCTCCTGCTATTTTTTCTCTAGCGCCAGCTCTGTCACCGATCTCCTCATTCTTTTTTGGCACTGACCTCTTTCTTCTTTTCTGGCAATCTCCTCATTTTTCTCCACCGCTAACTTCCTCCTTCTTTTCCACCGTCGACCTCCCCCTCCTCCTCCAGTGATCTCCTACTTCTTCTCTGGTGATTTCATCCTCTGTATCTCTAACCTTGAAAGGTTAAAGATACAAAGGAAGGAGAAGAAGAAGGCGGTTTTTTCTCTTTTAATAAAAAAATTTCTCAGATTGAATTTTTTAAGAAATTTCTCTTTCCATTTAACTGAGAAATTTCTTAATTTAGTTTTCTTGTAAAATTTCTCGTAATATTTAATTGAGAAAATTTTTTTTTATTTGAGAAATTTCTCAGATAAACCCCAACATGTTCACTATGCCAAACCCTTAGGGTTAGTCTAAATATTTAATTGCATTATGAGATGCGTTTATTTAGTCTATTTACATATGAAGTTAACATTATTTTTAACAATAAAAATTATAGAAACATGAGAAATGGGCAATTGTATAAGTCCATTTATGTACAAGTTTTTTTTTCCTCCTTAAAACAATCACAATAATATATTAAATTTATCTTATTCTTGAGATATAAAATGTTTAAATTAGTTAACTGACTGCTCTAAAAAAATATTTCCAAGCCATGGCCAAAATTCAACCTTTATAAAACTTTTTTGTAAATTATATGATCCCCACAGTATTTATTTTTTTAACATTCAAAAATAGATAAGATCGGATAATAAATTCATCGTACTAATAATACGATTTTCCTTTTAATAATTGATCAGAATAAATTTCGAATAATAAAGTCTTGTCCAATTGTGTGTTTGTTTATTGGATTAAAAAGTTGAAATTTAATCGCTTAAATTGACTCAGGTATTGCAAAATGTTAAAAAAATAAATAAATCATTTTTACCAATTTTTATTTGACTAGGTCAGGAGTATTTTTGTTAGTTGACTATTTAATGGTGGACTTCTAAATTGAATACCACCTCGTAGATGGTATTACGTTATCAGCCATTAATGACAATTAATTAAGCTGGATAATATCATGCGCAATGAATTGTAAATAAGCATTGAGCTAGACAGTGGGGTCCACTCTTTAGTAGAATTATTCGATGCTCTTCAAACTTGAGGCTTAAGAGTGTGTTCACTCTAAAAACTTAAGAGTTTGTATCATATAAGATTTTATGCTCAAAAGTCGAAACCTCGATACTGTCAACTTTTTTTATTAGTTTGTATAAGATTTTGCCTGGCTGTAATTGAGTGCTTACTAGTGAGTGATAAAATCGGTCTTCAAAAATTAATTGAGGTTTTTGTAAATTGATATGGTTAATCTGCATGTTTGGATAATAAAAATCATAAAAATGAATAGGGATAATTACACTTACCTCTCATAAGATTTAAACTTATTACAGAAACATCCCTTGTAGTCTCTGAAATTACACTAACCTCCCATGAGATTTAATTTTTAATATCAATTGTACCAAACTGTTAAAATTTTCGTTGAAATTTAACGGAATTCACCATTCTCACCCCAAAATCACCATTCTTACCCCAAAATCACCATTCTCACTCCAAAATCACCCTTCAAATCACATTTTTTTTTTCCAAAATCATTCTTCCCAAAATCACCATTTTGTTAAAATTTGGGGTGAAAATGGTGGTTTTGGGGAGAGAAATGTGGTTTGAAGGGTGATTTTGAGGTGGGAATGGTAGTTTTGGGATAGGAATGGCGATTTCTATTAAATTTCAACAAAAATTTAAACAGTTGGATGCAATTGATGTTAAAAATTAAATTTCGGGGGAAGTTAGTGTAATTTCAGAGATCACAAGAAATTTCAACGAAAATTTAAACAGTTGGATGCAATTGATGTTAAAAATTAAATTTCAGGGGAAGTTAGTATAATTTCAGAGATCACAAGAAAGATCCCTGTAATAAGTTTAAATCTCAAGGGAGATAAGTGTAATTATCCCAAATGAATAAGAATGTAATTGCTAAGTATCAAATACTTAGTAATTTAATACTTAGAGTAACCCACTAATCCTACTTAAGTGCTTGGATTAATTTAAGAGTTTTATCTTGAAAATCTTTTTCTTAGAAATTTGTTCGACTTATAACACTTTATTTTCGTCTCTAGAATCTAAGATTAACACGAAAGAAGGTGGGAATCAAATTTCTACTTAATTTGATAATATGATCTCAGGTTGAATAAGAAATCGGGAGTCATTTTCCTATTCCTATTCATTCCAAACAAAAGAATTATAGAGAATCAGAATCTCATTTCTTTTTGTTGAATTTCCCTCACCCAAACATAGCCTAATGAGAGAGAAAAGAAAAAATTCAATTGGGAGCAACAATATGAAGAAAGAAGACGTGGATTCATTCCATATTTCCATGTCAATGTAACACATGCTCACATGTGCTGGCCCCACCCTCGTTTATGGAATTTTTCGCCAGATTTCCTCCTCTGATCCGACTCACATTTCCCTCACGTATTTGCCGACTCCCCTCCCCCCAAACACAAGTAGAAAGCTGACATTGCATGTGGAGAACTCTTCACATTCAAAAGCACATATTGCCGAAAGGTTTCACTCTCCTTCACTCCACCTCCTTACGGTAGATTACAAGACTCGTTCTTTCAATCTTCTTGCCTCTTCGATTATTCAATACTTGATTCAAAAAGTTGTGTACTAATGTGATTTAACATGGCCTCGTTTGGGATTCAGAAGGAGACCCATATATTTTGATCCAGTTTGGGTGATGGGTTGCTCCTGATTCTTGATTTGGTTGCTTGATCGAGTGATGGGTCGTTTCCGATTTTCGATTTGGTAGTTGGGGAACTCCAGTCCAGTGCTTCCTCGATCAAATCTGAGTGAGGGGTCGTTTCGAATTCATTCGTCAGCGGTGAATTGTGGAAGTAACCGACGAAAGATGCGGCGGCGGGCGGCCGATTATCGGCGCCCGGTTCGAAAGAGGTTTTCGTGTTGGATCTGGGCGCTTCTCGCGCTTATCTCTATTGCAGGATTTGTTTTGTTTGTTGTTCATCACCATCATCACCATGATGATCGGACCGAACATCCAATACTGGTAACGTATAAAAGACGCATAGATCCTATTCAACTTTGTTTTCTCTTGTGTTGCTTGTTTTGAACCATCTTTCTTGAATTAAATAGATTTCAATTCGATAAAAGTAGCTTTTTAATCCTCTCTTCTGGAATCCGTATAGTCTGATATGTAATTTTGTAGGTTGGATACTTTAGATTATAAGAATTCTAGAAGGAAAACTCGTTCTTGTGGTTTTGTTCAATTTGTTATCGTGGAGGACCGCTAAGGTTTTCACTTTCTGTTTTAAACCTCAGAATTTGGCATTTAAGCCTCATCTAGTGCGGTTATTTAGCTATTGTTCTCTTGGCTCATTTAGTGATTTTTGTTATCTGGTTGTTAAAATTTGACCTTTATAATTATTTTGGCCAGTCTACTTTTTATGGGTAGCGAAGAGTTCACTCGATGGTTCAACCTGGTTAGATACTTTATCCGTAACAAGCATTTAACATAATGTTGCATAAGTTGGAAAAAGTGAATTTTAGTTGGTTGAGCCGCAAAAGTATAGCTACTAACACAGTTATGGCTGCTGTCAGATTGATTTCATTCCAAAAACAAGATTCAGTGGTCTGATTTTTATGAATATGTGTTTTTAAGGAAATTTGAATATGAAATCTCAATAAGAAAAAGGCATTAAGTAGTGTTTGGTTTGCATTCCAACAACTGAAAAAAAGAAAGATATTTTTTTGTTGTTGGATCACCAAGCTATAGAGCATTTCCCATCGTAGAAGTATAGATTCTCCCCTTCCCATGGTTTCCTACTAGATAGTCCTTAGTTTTTGGGATTAGAAATTAAAAGAGTTCTCTTACCCAAATCCTGGGGTTACCAGTCGCTCTGTGTGAATATGCTTATGGTAGAAGATCTTTGGATCGTTTTGAACTTTTACACTCATATAGCGAGAAACTCTTCCAATTTCTATCAAATAAAGATGCCTGGCACATTGAATGCTTGCTATATCTGAGTTTCTGGTTTGTGAAACATCTGCCCTTACTAAAGCAAACATTGTTTCAAGTGGCACTTCCTTTGTACGGTTTCTTAGGCATTACATTCTTTATGTTTCGAGAGATAATAGTAGTAATATAATAGATTATTCAGTCTTAGAAGTTAGATCACGATTACAAGTGTAATAAAGCAATTATTCTGTGAGAGCATGATAATATATAGAAATTCACACTGACAATGTCACTAGATATAATCATATCAGTAATAACAGTGCAGGAATCCTAGATGTGAAAGCTTAAAAAAGAAGATGGTCTATACCAAGTTGAGTAGTCTTATTTAAAGGATATCATTTAGACATTTAGGCACTATTGTTGAACTGCAAATAGAGGGAAGAAATCAAGAGTCAACTATGAGCTTGTAATTTCTAATGATAGTTTGATAAACGTGGAAGAATTGCAAGCCCACAGGAACAGAGATCTGTGGGTCTTGTATAAACTGTAGGGATCATGAACCCATACCTATTTTTCATAACACTTGACTTGTCCTTTGTAATTACAGAGTATAAACTGGGACTGTTATATAGGCATAAAGGCACAATGTAAAAGAAGGCTTGTTTCCGTGGTTTGTCTAGCTTTCTTGAAACATAATGCCATATGTTTTAGTTTTTTCCGGTGGTAGTTTTTGAACAACGTTCAAATCTTTGTTCAGAATATTTAATTTTGAAGTCTTCATCCTAGCCAAAAACCCATTTCAGGTTCTCAATTATGTTGACTCAATTACAAAGAATGGCTGAATTTCTGACTGAATATTGATTAATATAACTAGTTGTAGGCCGCCTCTCTCTCTCTCTCTCTCTCTCTCTCTATGGGGCATTGTGATTGCCTTGACTGGTTGTTTGAACATAACCCACAGTTTCAAAAATTTAAGGCTTCAAGTTTGCATCTGTATTATGTATTTAGCATTTATCTTTTGTGTGATTTACTGCATTGTATACCTATCAAATATTGAAAAATTCTAATTCTTTTTTTTACTTTTTCTCATGAGGTTCCTTAATCAATAACCACCAGAATCTCATTGTGTGCTGTGATGGTTTCATGACCTCAGACTTCAAAGTAATCTGCTTCTCCTGAAATGACTTGGATCAATTTTTCTTTACATATTTAGTTCTATGCCTTATTGTGGCTCCAAAGGATTTTTTATCAGATATAGAGTGGCAAATGGAGTGACTTTTTTGTTTTTTGTTTTTTTTTTTTAAACTCAACCTGTTTTCCTGACATGCAATAATAGATATCCTGTGTATTTTTCACCTTCTCCTTTTGGAAATCAACGAGGGTAGTAGTAGTACCAATAAAATTTTGTTGTTGCTACAATCATCAGTGGCAGAATAGTAATAGTATCCATTGGACCTTCAACTGCAAATGCAAATGCTGCAGCACTAAGATCACAGTCGTTATAACCTTTGTCACCTCCTTTCCTCACTGTTGCTGCCTCTATTATCATGATGACAACCACCACTTGTGCCAGAATGGTCCCTTCACCATTGCTGCTGCCACTACCACCATTTTATTGATTTTTGTTACATCTTTTGGAGCCACCCTCATCATAGCTGCCGCCACTAGCACCATTTTATTGTCTTCTTATTGTATTTTTATGGAACCACCCTTTACCATTGCTGTTGCCACTTGCCAGTGCGACAACTATACATTCATTGTCAATAGTTTTTGAATTCTCCTCAAATTCAATCATTGAAGCACCAATGCTTCGTTTATGGGTTTTCAACTGGGAAAACTGAAGAAATAGTTTAACTGAAGATATAGGTTAACTTTAACGAGAAAACTTATCTCTATATTTCACTCTTGGCTGGAGTATGTGAAAATATGGTGTTCGTTGCAATAAATATTAGAAAATTACAATCAGAATCATCAAGGCATCTACTCTTAATTCTCCAACTCATCCACCCACGTTGGATAAGTAAGCGGTACATTTGGTTTTAATCAAAGACGGTTAGAACTGATGCTTCTGTTTCAGTAGGATTCTAGAGCACACATATGAAGTTGGTTAACTTGGTTTACAAAAACAAGAGACATCTTAGGATAATTGTTAGTTACACCATGGTTTTACATGGCTGCCTGATTTTAACAATTCCTGATGGAGTAGTGGCTTTTCCTCTTAGGAAAAGAGAAAAATCCTTTAGTCGTGAATTTCTAACAGATATATACTTACAACTTACAAGTCATTTTCAAAATTGGCTTAGGTCTGTCCAAAGATGATGGAGAATTGCTAGGTTTGTAGTAGTGATATCTAAGGATAATTTCCAACTGGTACACTTACAATTTTATTTGGTGGACTTAAGGTTGGATTAGGTGCTAGTTGGATAGCATTAAGATTAGAAGATGCTGGGATCCATTAATAAACATAACTCGGAGAATGGTAAGAAAGATATGGATACATCCAGTGCTTAACAATAGAAATAGTGAAATAGAGAACTCAACAAAACTATGAGCTGGAAAATAAGTAGGTGAAGTTTCAGATGCAGAATGTTGAATTAGGTAGAAAATCAAAGCATAAATAGTATCCCTTGAAAATGCATTGTTGTGTGCAGAAATGAAAAAGGAATATGACATGCCACTTAGGATTGTGATAGTATGTGGGTATAGTCGTTGAAGTATTTGAGCTGGAACTTTATAAACTAATCTGGGTGTAAATTAGTTTTTTCATTTTTTTTCTAGAAGAGTTGGTAGGAATAACTGGGAATGATGATTATTGGCATAAATTTATAGATTTAAGGAGACTTTTGTCAGCATAATTTCAAAATCTTTAAGAGTGTTGTTTTAAGTGTAATGATTATGTAGAGAACCAATAATCTTATTGTATTTCTTATTATTCTGCTAACAACGTCCTGTTGGTGGTATCTTTACCCATCTTATGGACCACCTACAAATGCTGGTAGATTTTTTTTGTTAACTTGTTTTTCCTACCAAAGTCATATAGCATTCAATACCTTGCATTGCACCTATAAGTGTGTTTGAATAAAAGCTTATGTTCTAAAACTTGTAAATAATGCTATTTTTTATGTTATTTAATTTATTTTTAAAGGAAATTGTTTATTGCAAGTCGTGCAAAGTGGATAATTACAAGTGTTGAACCCTAAAACCTCTTAGGTTTAGGTTTAACTTCGGGAGATAATCCTAGGATTGAGTCTTTTTGGTTCCCGTGTTGGAGGGTTGGAAAAGAGTTTTATTTTCTAGTGTGTGGGGGTTTACTTAAAGCTCAATCCATTTTGTATAGTATCCGGTATATTATTGTTAGTTTTTAAGATTCCAAATGGGATTGCTAAGAAAATTGAGAAAATGAGGAGGGCTTTTATGTGGGAATGAGTGGACAAAGAGAAAAAGGATAATTTGGTGAATTGGGATATGTTTTCTCTCCCCAAGGCGAAGGGATCTTGTTGTAGGTATCATTAGTAAATATTGTGGCTAGTAAACTCTAAAAATATGGCTATGGAGATTTTCTATTAAGCTTGTGTTTGAACTAGCTTTTTTTCTAAGCTTTTTAGTTTTTTGGCTTTTTTTTTATAAAAAAGTTAAGTATAAAAAGATGTAGAAAAAGTCAACTTAGACCAAATCAGTAGGCTTTTTTAAAAGCTTTTAAGCAAAAAGCTTCTATAAAAAACTAGACCAAATATAGGCTACATATAACTCTTTGTTAGATTATTGATTACCAACTCATTTAGAAGTTTAAGCTGTTAAAGATAATGGTAACTTAGATATTTATATATGTTTAACACTTCTCCTCACATGTGGCTAGGCTTTTCTCCATAAGCAATCCAAACCCGTGCAAGTATTTAAATTATTAAGTAGACGGTAAGTTTTTAACACATGATCTATTGTGTGCTTTGATATCATATTAAATTATAGACCATTAACTCATCTAAAAGTTTAAGCCAATAGAGAGAGAAATAATTTTACTACTTATATCCTCAACACTCTTTATAGCATTCTGTTACTAAAAGCAATTATGGGATTTACACTAGTGAATGGGATTCTCTTGTGGTTAATCAGAGTTATTTTTGGTCTCTATGGAATTTATTTGACACATTTCCTTTCTTGTTTCGTCTTCTATTGGGGACTTATTCAATTTTTGGGAGGATGTTTGGGTGGGTCATTCTTATTTTGATGTGATGTTACCACATTTGTATCGGTTGGTAAGGTTTCATAATGTTTTCATTGCTTCTATGGAATTCTCTCAATTGATTCCAATTTCATGAAATTTCAATGTCTTTTAGAAATTTCAATGATCGTGTATCCAATGAAACAATGATACTATCCTTGATTTTTCTTTGAGATATTATTTTCATAATAAAAGGGTATGGTCTCTTCAATCTTCAAGAATGTTCTCAGTCTTTCTTTGACAAGATCATTGTCCATTGATAACCCAAATGTTCCACCTTCTTCCTAAAAGAATTTGAAAAGACGGTTGTGCCTCTTATATTTGTCCTTGGTGGTGTGTCATGGAATTTATTTGACACATATTTCCTTTTTTGTCTAGTCTTCTATGGGGAGCTATTCAATTTTTGGGGGGATGTTTGGGTGCGTGATTCTTCTTTTGATGTCATGTTTTCACATTTGTATCAGTTGACAAGGTTTCATAATGTTTCGATTGCTTCTATGGCATTCTCTTAGTTGGCTCCAATTTCATGAAATTTCAATATCTTTAGAAATTTCAACGATCTTGGACCCGATGAAATCATGGACCCGATGAAATGGTGATACTATACTTGATTTTTCTTTGAAATAATATTTTCATAATAAAAAGGTATGGTCTCTTCAATCTTTGAGAATGTTCTTATAGTCTTTCTTTGACTAGATCATTGATTTGTATCGGTTGACAAGGTTTCATAATGTTTCGGTTGCTTCTATGGCATTCGCTTAGTTGGCTCCAATTTCATGAAATTTCAATATCTTTAGAAATTTCAACGATCTTGGACCCGATGAAATCGTGATACTATCTTTGATTGTTCTTTGAAATAGTATTTTCATAATAAAAAGGTATGGTGTCTTCAATCTTTGAGAATGTTCTCATAGTCTTTCTTTGACAAGATCATTGATAATCTAAATGTTCCTCCTTATCCCTAAAAGAATTGAAAAAGCGGCTGTGCCTCCTATGTTCGTCCTTAGTGGTGTATCCTGTGTCCATGGAACGAGGAACCTTTAGATCATTTATTCATGCATTGCCTTATGGCCTCGTCTTTATGGCATAGATTGTTGCAATTGGTGGATATTTGTTGGGTGCTTCGACTACTTGTGCTCAGGTTTGCAGTTGCAATAACATCGCAAGGCTGCTTCTTACCTTCACGGTGATTTTTATAATATTAGTTTTAGGCTTTTAGCAACGAGTGCTTATTTGAGAGGCTGTACTGATACAAGTAAGTGTAGGGTTCCTGGGATTTAGCTACTGCAGGATTTGTTTGAGATCTTTGTGGCACGCGCTGCCTTTGCATTGTTCTGCCTTTCTTTCAAAGCGAACTTTCTGTAATCCTGTTGGTTTATAGAGACATTCAAGAATACCCATTCATATCATAATTTAGCAACGCTTACTGAAATATTGGTTGCTCGTGATTTTTCAAGTGTCTTTGGAGGACTAACCCAGCACTTGGTATCCTCTTGTTGCCAGGATAAAACAATAGGCGAACAGGTTACCCACGAGCATCTAAATTTTACCGAGGAAATATTAAAACCCAACTCATATTCTAGGCAATTAGCAGAACAAATGACTCTTGCAAAAGCTTATGTCATTGTTGCAAAAGAGCACAATAACCTTCACCTTGCTTGGGAGCTCAGTTCAAAAATCAGAAGTTGCCAACTTTTACTATCAAAGGCTGCCATGAGGGAGGAGCCCATCACACTAGATGAAGCAGAACCTATCATTAAAGGCCTATCATCTCTAATTTTTAAAGCCCAAGATGCCCATTATGACATTGCAACCACGATAATAACAATGAAGTCCCATATTCAAGCCCTTGAAGAGCGTGCGACTGCAGCAACAGTTCAAAGTACGGTGTTTGGACAATTGGCTGCCGAAGCATTACCTAAGAATCTTCACTGCCTACATGTCAAACTCATGGCTGATTGGCTTAAGGTGAAGTCCCTCCAAGAGCTAGCAGATGTGAAAAGAAACACTCCCCGTCTTGTGGACAACAATCTGTACCATTTCTGCATATTTTCAGATAATCTGGTGGCTGTTTCAGTTGTTATCAACTCAACTGTCTGCAATGCCGACCATCCAAAGCAGCTAGTTTTTCACATTGTGACAAATGGAGTGAACTATGGGGCAATGCAGGCCTGGTTCCTCAGCAATCATTTCAAAGGATCAACAATAGAAGTGCAGAACATAGAGGACTTCACTTGGTTGAATGCTTCTTACTCTCTTGTTGTGAAACAGTTACTTGAAACAGATTCACGAGTCTACTATTTCGAAGGGTCCCAAGATATGAACATTGAGCCAAAGTTTCACAATCCAAAGCACATTTCTTTGTTGAATCACCTTCGATTTTACATCCCGGAGATCTATCCCCATCTGGAGAAGGTAGTTTTTCTCGATGATGACGTTGTTGTACAGAAGGAATTGACCCCTCTCTTTTCGCTGGATTTGCATGGAAATGTGAATGGAGCTGTTGAAACTTGTCTTGACTCATTTCATCGATATTACAAATATCTCAACTTCTCGAATCCTATCATCAGCTCGAAGTTTGACCCCCAAGCTTGCGGTTGGGCATTTGGTATGAACGTTTTCGATTTGGTTGCGTGGAGGAAAGCAAATGTGACTGCTCAGTATCATTTCTGGCAGCAGCAGAACGTGGATAAGTCGCTTTGGAAGCTGGGCACACTTCCCCCAGGCCTTTTAGCTTTCTATGGATTGACAGAGCCACTTGATCGGAGATGGCACGTGTTAGGATTGGGTTATGACCTCAATATCGATAACCGGCTTATTGAGAGTGCAGCAGTCATTCACTTCAACGGGAACATGAAGCCATGGCTGAAGTTAGCTATCGGCAGATACAAACCTCTATGGGAACGGTACGTGAATCAGAGCCACCCTTACCTTCGAGATTGCATCACAAGTTGAAATTTCCTACTTTCCACTTGTGGGTAGTTTTATGTCTCAATATTTTCAACTCTCCCGCAACGTAACCTCACTACTGTAGAGTCTGAGGAAGAAAATTTTGGCCTTGTTAGGAGTTCTCCTATCTTCTTCTTTTTTTCCAATTATTTTCTTTTTGATATTTTGAGAAGGGAAAATGATTCTTATACACTAGGAAGCAAATCAAAATTGTATCAAGGTAACTAAAGGGTAAAAGGGTTTGGGGGATTCAATTTTTTTGCTGATGGGTTTTCGTTATTATCCAGAATTGTTTGTTCTGTAACAGTTCTTGTAATAACCTCTCAGCTCTTTTTAAGTTACAACTATGTAGTTGAACCCAAATACTGTCTTTTATTTGTAGTTTTTTGTTGGTCGAAACTTGAAACCAGATAAATCTAATCTGGACACTGTAAAATGATTTTTGGAATACACACTTTCAGGGCCACGCACGTACGGTATTTCTAATGATTGATGCTTGTTGCTTTTCTGGCTTTCCCTTCCCCCTTCTGTCTCTACGGTGGTGTTTGACGATGGTGCATTGCTGAAATTAGTAGTTTATAGATTATGACTTGTAATAAAAGTTGTAAATGTTTAATAAAAATTGTAATTTGTAATTGAAATAAAAGAAAAGTAATTATAATTTGTAGCAAAAGTTATGAGTGTTTGAAAAAAATTGTAATTTATAGTTAAAATTAATACCAAAAAGCTAAAAGCTACGCTTTGTCAAACACCTCTGATATTGCTGAAACTAATAGTTTATAGATTGTAGGTTGTAGTAGAAGTTGTAAGTGCTTGATAAAGATTGTAACTTAGCTAAAATAAAAAAAAAAGTAGTTGTAACTTGTAACAGAAATTGTAGGTGTTTGGAATAGATTATAACTTATAACTAAAATTAGTAATAAAAAGTTAAAAATTACAGTACGAAGCTTTGTACAAACTTAAAAATAATAATTGGTACTGTAATATTTTAATTTTATTCATTTAAGATATCAATCTTAGGAGTTGATATTAAGAAATAGGGTAAATCTCTTGAGGTTTCAGTTGGATTACATTAAGATATTACCATTCCACTCCTGAGGTTTAAAATCATATTATAATTACTCTCTTGTTGTTAATTAAAGTTTAACAGAGACAATAAACCTTGTTTACATCAACAAAAAACATTTCAAAATGTAATTATGTTGCATTTTGTTGAATGAAAAATGAATTTCTATTTCAGCCACTTCTTATGACTACAAAATGGGTAGTATTGGGATATTTTTAGTTGATGCAAATAAGATTTATTGTCTTTGTTAACCTTTAATTAACAACAATGGGGATAATTGTAATCTAATTTTAAACTTTAAGAGTGGGATGATAATTAGAATAGTGATGTTATCCATTGCATATTTTAGAAGGTAGCAAAACAAAGTGTGGGTCTTCATGATTATATTAGACTAAAAAAGAACATTTTCTTCTTCACACACTCTCTCTCTCTCTCTCTCTCTCTCTCCTGTATTCTTTTATTTTATCTTCAAATTCAAGATTCAAAATTCAGTTTAGAGAGAGCTCTCCAACTATTCAATGTTAGGTCATCATAAAATATAAAATATTAAATTAATATATCTTTCATGTTAGTTCAAATAGAGTTAATTGAGTTTTAGTCCCATTTTAAAAATATGTAAGAGTTTTAGTTCTATCAATCTTTTTTTATTGGGTTTAGTTTTTTTTAAAAAAAATTTCAGATTTTTGGGTCTAATATGCCTTTTGCCAACCGGTGATATATTTCTCTTTAAATGTGATTGTATTAGCCAAAAATTCCTCTAAAATCACGATAAAAGGATAGTTCTTCTCTCTCACAACTCTGAATAAAAAAATATGTGGGAAAGAGAGAATCACTTGGGATTTAATTCTCCGTCGCCCATCCTCCACTGCCTTCTGCTCGTTCTCCTCGGCCGCCCCTCCACCACTGGATCCTCATCCTCCGTTGTTGCTCCTCCTCGTCCTCCGCTCCGCCGTCGCCGCTTCTAGATTCGTCGGCGCCAATCACTTCGCGCCACCACCTCTGCTTTTCGCCACCGTCGTCGTTTCTCATTGGCACCAACCTTCTAGATCTGGACCACCAACTCATATTTCATCGTCACCGTCGCTCCTTACCATCACTAATCACTAGATCTAGATCATTAATTCGAGATTTCGCCGTTGCCGCTGCTTGTTAATTCTGTCTTTCCCTCTCTCTAATTTGTAGGAAATTTGATTCGCCACCATTTCTCTGACATAGTGTTTCTAGTTCACTACCGCCTCTCCTCCTCTTTCTCCTTCACCAACAATAATAATTTTTTATACATATTTTCTATACAATCAGTGTGCAATTGATACAATTATCAGTTACAAATTTTGTGTTGAACTATTTTGAAAACACTTATCTATTGAATACTAATACAATTATCAGTTACATGTTATTGCTAAATGCACACAACTCTCCTAAATCACTAATACATTTTATCAATTTAAAATTATGTTATAAGAAGATATTGCAATAGATACTTAATACTGATAAATGTATCAGTGGCATATGCGTAGTGAACTGGAATTGAAATATATCGGTAATTTATATTTTTTATAAAAATATTTTTACTAACAATTGATAAATGTATCAGTAGTCACATTTGATTACG
>JAULJZ010000023.1:7485657-7500189 GCA_032270985.1 Heliamphora pulchella
GGTGGTTTTGGGCGAGGATGGCGGTTTTGAGGGCGGTTTTGCGGTTTCCGTTAAATTGAACAGAAATTGTAACGGTTGGTGTCTCTTTGATGTTAAAATCAAATCTGATGGGGTGTTAGTGCAATTTTTGAAATCACATGGGTGGTCAGTGTTTTTGTCAGAAACCAGATAAGGGGTCAGTGTAATTTACCCCTTTTTTTTGAAAGGTTGATAATAAATATTTTATATAATATTAAGTTTAATGAAAACAAAATTAATTTTTAAAATTTATTTAGTTAAATTTAATTAAAATACTCTTACTATTTTAAATATTTATTTTTCTGCTTTAACACCTTATTTTTTCACCTCAACATTCCATTCTAGCACCTATATTATTTTCAACGATCGTCGGTAATCACTTTTGAAAAAACTTCAATGACTTTTTAATCACCAATTTCGATAGCTTCTAAATTAGCGACCACTTTCAAAAAAAAATTGGTGACTTTCCAATCATCAATTTCGACGGCTTTCGGATAATTAATGAATAATTTTAGCGACTTTCGATAATCAACTCCAACGACTATTAAATCAGAAAAAAAAATTTAATTGTTTAGATATAGAAAAAAGTGAGCATTTAATGTTTGTGTGGTCTTGGTGGGGAATAGAATGATGATAGTAGATGTAGTATAATTTTATAAATAGAAATAAATTTTAATGTTCGAATACAACGAACATTAAATTTTATCTTTTTAGTGTTTTTAGTGTATGAAGTTTGAGGGGACAAAAAACTTATATTTAAGTAGAATATTAAATAAATGCAAGGAAATAAAATTAAACAAATATGAAAAAATTTATTGACGAAGGCGTGAGACATCTCATTGTTTTTAAGAGTAGATTTTTATCCCACGAAGTATGTAACTCGGTACAATAAATTTTTTGTGTCTTACCTTCCAAAATTCATAGTCTTTTCTACAAATGTGCACTCACAAATGTAAAAATATTATGAATAACTCTATTAATCATCTTAATATCATATTCAAACTCGATACAAAATAATAAAATTATATTTAAACTCAAAACACACAAAGATTATTCAAAGGAATCTTTACATGATAGCACACTAGCGGATTCTAATATCCTATAACATTCATGCACTCATAGCATATATTTCTATCTAATATTTCTATCTAAAATTCATGCTTCCTTTATGTATTTTAGCAGTAGACACAAGCATTAGGGTAAAAATGTGTGTTTAAAAATTAAGATAAATTATGAAAATAAATCCAAATAAAATTATTTTGATATTAAAAACTAACTAAAATTAGTTTTAGTATACAAAAAATTCACACAAGTTCGTCATATTAAATAAGTGTTCTCTTTCTGTATATGTATAGAATAGGATATAGGAAACAGTAGTCTTTAACGGACAAACTGATTATTCATACAAAATAATAAATCTATACAATAAAGGAGCTCTTTTTTTTTTTTCAAAATGTATAAGATATATTTTTAAAATAAATGGTTGAGATTTATTAAAATCTAGATCAAATGGTTGGGAAGTAATCATTTCTAAAATATATTCTCTCATTAAGAGAAGCATTTAATTTCTCGCTTAGCGATTATCTTTGACCTAAAATGATTTCCTTTCTAAATTTTATTCTCTCTCGATGATTTTCATTTTAAAATATATTCTCTCTCAGCAATTTCTTTTTTCTCCCCTCAACTACTTGCAATCCCTTTACATTTTTGTTCTGGAAATGCTTTTAAGCACGGGGTATAGCTAGTTTATAAATAATGAGGAACTCCTTATACAGCTATTTTGAAAGATAAATAACCAAGCCAATTAAACCATTCAAACACAATTTAAAGAGCAACAAATACCTTTTATAATCTCAAAAACTGATTGCCTTTTCAATTGGTCAGAAAGTTTTGCATTAAGCTCGTATTAATATGATGCATTAATGTATTCTCATATATGTAGCCGATTATTCATAAATTAATATTAATCATTATTAAAACATATAATAATAATTGTAATCAAATTGTTTTATTTTATTTTTATTTTGATATAAAATAAAATTAATTTTGTAAAAATCTAACAACTTCTATTGGAGCGAATACATATAAATTTGATTGTTTGAATATTGCGAACAGTGAAATTTATTTAGTGTGGCTAGTATTGAGGCAAACAAAGATAAATTTCACCATTCGCATGAGAACAGTGAAATTGATTTATTCCTTGGAACGTCAAAAAAATTACTTGAGCACTGTCAGAGGTCGTTGGCAAATCTCCAAAAATTATTACTAGAGAGTCGCCAAAAATAGTTGCCAGTGGTGGAAAAAACAAAAGTCGCCAGTGGTCACCGACAGCGACTAGTGTTGAAAGTGGTAATGAGTGCGCGAATGTTATACAATATTAGAATCGACTATTAAGACTTTAAAATAATGGACTTGTTTGGTTGAAGATGTAGATGGTAAGAAGAAATGACAAATCAGTCGTAACCCAAAATACTCGGACTAGTATCCGAAATCATCGAATCGAGCAAAAGAGGGAAATAAGCTTAAGCTACGAGTTGGTTGAGTTACCTGAGTAAGTCATATGTTTCGAGCAGCTCGAATTAGTCCGAATGTATAGCATCTAATTACAATGATATAGCACAGATTACGTGGCTCAGCACAGACTAAACGAAGCCAAACATATATAGCACATACTATATTAACATAGAATCCTCTGAGAATCGAAAGACTGTCTCAGAGACAATCAAAGACAATGGCAGTACAATCCTGCACGGGACGTTAGGAGACACGTGGTTTGATGGCTAAGGAAAATGATTTATCGAAATACGGGACCCTCCTACTCAGGTCACTCGAGTGACCTCCGAGTCACTCGACCCGAGTGGGTCGGGTACTTGACCCGAGCGGGTCGGGTACACACAGAGCACATGTTGGCCGACCTAGTTGAGTTGAAGTAGAACACTATTTGGTCGATTTTCGGAATAGAGTCCATTGATTCTCCAAAATCACCTTTCATAGTTTGATCATATCTCTTAGGGAGTCCTATCCTAATTCTAGCATAACTCCTTTGAGGGTTATAAATAGGAGGGATAGTCATACTTCTGAAGGGAAAATCAAACTTGATAGCCGGGTGCATTGTTCTACTGTCGATACTCCATACTCAATTAGCATTCTTCTTTACCCAACTTCTTCTCTCTTCGTTTTGTGTTTTTTATCACTTTGCATATTTTACCTCTTCATAATTGTTCTTTGTTTATTCGTTCTAAGGACCCTACAAAAGATTATTTTTATAAAATAATTAATGTATTCAGATTTTTAGTGCTTAGAGTATTATGAAATCATTATTAGTGTAATATTTTTTTTTATATTGAATAGCGTTTAGTTGATAGTAGAATAATTTAAGAATAAATAATCTATTATTTAGTTAATCCCCATCTAAATATTACACACCCCGGAATTAGGGTAATTTTTCTTCCCCCACCCCCACCCCCACCCCCACCCCCAAACCAACCAAATTAGTTTGGAGGTTTTCTTAACCTCCTTCCAAGCAAGCTGGGACCCTACTGTGAGCTAAATCACAGCATGGGTGTTTTGAGTGTAATTTTTTTTATTTAAGATTTTAAAATTTAATTAGAATTGTTATTATATTTAACTTATTAAGTTGGTAATTTTTATAAAAAATCAGGTTAATCGGACATCAATATCTATCTTATCAGAGTATATTTTTTTAAAAAAAATTTAATTAACTTATAATATTTTGAGAAGAAACTGTCAAGCAAGTACATTCCCATCATATTGCTAATAATTTTTGATTGATCTGTATTTTTACAGGGATCATCTACTCGATTAATTCAACATAATAAACGATTCTAATTAAATTTTAAAATTTTAAATAAAAATTAATTACCCTTACAACACCCATATAATTAGCCTCTCACTAGGGTCCCACCTCCGTTCCCAAGTGCTTTCCAAACATAAATATATACATAGAATTATTTTCAAACAATTTCATCCCCTTCTTATTCGCCATCAAAACATGGCCATTGGACTTAAGAACTCAAAGAAGACTAAAGTAGACTAAATGCACTATAAAGTTTAAAGAATTAAGTATTTGATTAATTATCTCATTAATTAGTTAATTAATACATTTTTTAATATAATTTAACATAAATAATAATAAAATAAATTACATCTAAACCCTTTGTATTCATTTAAAATAACATTATCTTTTTTTTTAATCTCTGAAATACTATTAACACCCCTTATATGTTAAAACTATTAATTTACTTAAAAATGACTATATTGTCCTTATCCTTTTATCTCAATGTTTCTAACCAACAACCCCAACTAGTGCTACCCCTCATAGCACCACCATCCCAAACCCCAGCACCATTGCATGCACCAGCATCGCTGCCCCTTTCGCCACCAGCGCGCACCACCCTTGTGTACCACTGCGCCCTACCTGTGCACCCCCTTCCCCACTCCAAAACCTAGCCTCCAGCTCAAACCCTCACCACACCAGAATCCCAAACCCGCACCACCACACGTACAAATGTCGCTGCCCTTTTCGCCACTGTCCCCTTTGCAACTCCTCACCGTACTACCATCCCAAACCTTCACCACTATCGGACGCACCAATGCCGACGTCCCCTTCGTCACCGGTGCCGTTGCCCCCTTCGCAAACCCTCACCACACCACCATCCCAAAATCTTACCACTACCGCACACACCAGCGTCGCCAACTCCTTCGCCACCATCGTCACTGCCCTCTTCGCCATCATCGTCACCGCTCTTTGTCACCATCACCGCTCCCTTCGCAAACCCTCACCACACCATCATCCTAAACCATCACTGCACCGTCGCCGCCGCCCCACTGTTCTCTCTTGGTTATTCGAATTTAGGGATTCAAAGTTGGTGTTCTTGCATTTGAGAGAGAGAGAGAGAGAGAGAGAGAGAGAGAGATCTGGGATTGGAATAAAGAACAAGGGGTTGGGGAAAATCTGATGGTGGTAGTGAGTGGCGTCGATGGGGGTGAAGGTTGCGTTTGACGTGAAATATGGAAGATAATGAATAATAAGAGAATATTATTTCAAATATTAAGAAAAAAGACAGTATTATTCTAAATGAATACGCGAGATTTAGATATAATTTATCCATAATAATATTATCAATAAAAATGAATATATTAAAAAATAAACTCAATTACAATTTAAGATGTCATTAACATAATATATTTTGGTTTGTGTATGACCCATAATTTCTACTATTAAGTCATAGTTTGACATTTTAATAATATTAACTTAGAAAGAAAATTTTATAAAAAGTAAAATATTGTATAACTAAGTTTTTTAGTTTGAATTTTAAAATAGAAAATGGGTAAGAAATTTGAAATCAAAATAGGAGAGAAATTACAATGAATTAATGAGTTCTTTAAATGCGAGAAATTAACTCTTAAATGATAAGAGCAAAAATATCTTAATATTTCATTATATCAATTTTGCTTCATTATATAGATTTTAGAAATGAAATAAAGAGTTGCTTAATATAAGGGATAAAAATAAATATATTTTATTACCCAATTATTTATCTTATGTTAATTAAAAATAGTGTGAATAATTTACATTACATAATGATGGTGTTTAATCTTCGTACGATCACCACGAGCAATTTCTAACCCTGAAAAAGATGAACACCTCGTTAGAAAGGACGCCGAATGAATTCTAGCATAATCTATTCGATGAGCAAGTCAATTTTTGGATTTTGCTTGGAGATGAAGTTATGGAAAATATCCAGAAAAAGATGCGTACCTTTTTACTAATGGAGTGTTCTTTATAATGACCCTTGACGACTGACGTCATACATGCCACATGTGATTTGGTTATAATTGTATCATGATTACTTTGACCCCCATACTTGACGCGCTGTGTATAACACTTGCCGGTCCCGACCAACCAGAGTAAAATTATAAAAATCTTGCTGATCACTTATGACTAACCAATCATGAACCTGATCAGCATTTGCCTGATCAGAATAGTTGCTATCTGCCCAAGAAATTGCACTGTCAACCGATCGGCTGATCACGCTTAACCTATAAGTTTGATACTTCCCAGGCTGCCTTTTAGGAGCCCTTAAGCCTCTTCTGGCCATATCCGAGTTTCTACATCCCCATCACATAACTTCATTACAAGCAATATATATTTAATTTTCTGCCAAAGTATCTTAATCTTTTATTATACCACTTAAGACAATATTCTCATATAAATATATTTTGAAATAAAGAGTTGCTTCATTATATAGATTTAGAAATGAAATAGAGTTGCTTAATATAACAGGTAAAAATAACTATATTTTTTTACTCAATTATTTATCTCATGTTAATTAAAATTAGTATAGAAGATTTGCATTACACAAAATTTTATTATATGCAATATATATTTAATTTTATATCCTGTTTTTTTCTAATCATATAACAAATACATTTGAATCACATCTATAATTTTACCATTTAACTCATATATTTATCTTAACATGAAATTAAATAATATATTCCATAAAATTATATTTTTCTTGTTTAAATTCAACAAGTAATAAAAAAATCATGCATTCGTTAAATAATTATTTCCACAAAATATAAAATATACAATACATAAAAAATAAAATATTAATAATCCACTGACTATTAATCCCATAAAATTACTTATCAAGTAAAAATTATATATCCCACATTGTTAATATGATCAATCGCGTATAATCTTATTTGCAATCTCACAATATCCAATTCCTTCAAAATAATCCAAAAACAAGCAAAGCCAGCCTTACACTCCCTTTGTTTCGACAAAATGTATTTTTTAATTTTCCTTTTTGCATTTTTGTGTTTAGCACCACTAAAGTTCAAAATCAACAAAAAAAAAATATTTTTCTAATAAATCAAAAATAAATTAATTTTGATGAAAAAACTTTCTTATTTTTTTTTATATTGAAAAATATTTTCCACCACTTCTCATCTCACCGTGGCCGCCACTACCACCCACACCGTGGCCGCCACTACCACCCACACCACCACCACGCCCCACTAACCATTACCGTTCCTACCACTATCGCCGCCACTTTCGTAGTCGCCACCACAACCATCTCCCACCACCACTACACTCGTTGTCGCCATTCCTGGCAGCAATACTAACCCTATCATAATTACTAGCACCATCATTTTCAAAATCACAACTGAATACAAAATATATATATATACATATATATATATACACACGAAAAACATTTTATGAAAAAAAAAACACCAAAATAAACAAAGCTTTAGTCGTTAAGTAATTGGCGTATCAAAATCTTACCGAAAAAGTAATTTTAATCATTGCCCATGAAAATAAAAACACATTCCTCATGCTAAATCATTGACTACACATGAACACTAGCATAATATCATAACATCACCAAACATGCTGAAGAGAAGTGAACAAAAAACTCAACCCTCATCCTAAAAACCAAGAGGGTGGATGCTAAATTAAGATGATTCCTACTAAATCAATTTCTTGCTGAGCTAATGTATGGCAATGCCAGCATTCAAGAGGTTGGTGCAGAGTCACGAGAGGGGTCGACGAAGCAGGATCTTTCGGCATCTAGAACACCCTGCATGAATGAGACAATTTAGAAACGGTCATCTATACTATTATATAAAGACAACAAATTACTATAGTGTGAATAACAAATTGAAACCAACCCACGTGTTTTGCCATTTCAAAACTGCATTAAAAAAACTATATTTCTACTGTGAGTATAATTACTCATCCAATAACTAATTTTTTATTTTTAAAAAAATAAATAAACTCCACATTCTCTTTCCCCTCTTTCAAAATCTTAACGATAAATACTGTCTAATTTGATTTTCTTTTTCTATTTAATGTTTTTTTTTTTACAATAAATTAGATGGTGTGAATACTAAATTGAAGCTGACCCACACTTTTTTTCATTCCAAAACTGCCTTTAAAGAATTATATTTTTCACTATTACTATAACTTTCCTGAAAGAGTATTTGATGAATTGATTTGCAATCCAGAACTCTCTTTTGAAATCCAAGAAAGTTTTGTGCCATTTCTTACTACTCACCCAATAACTGCAATGGCATAAAAGCATAAAAATTAAAAAAAAAAACATATAAAACAGGATCCCATGTAACTGCTCCAGATTTTTTTTTGACAAAAAAACCCCTCCACAGTCTCTTCTCTTCCCCTCTTTCAAAATCTAAATTTTAAATATTGCATTTAATTTGTTTTTCTTTTTTATTCATTTTTTTTTACAAAAAGTTAAAAATTGCACACGCCATTGTGCAGTCTTGAACTAAGAGTTTCAAACGCTAGTGTGCAGGAATGCAAGTTGGGTGGTGATAATATTGAACTGAGAGTTTCAAGCCGGAACCTTGATGATGATAATAGCCGCGTCCTTGTGCAAAACCTCGTTATACTCGTGACAGGCTAGACTCTGCAAAAAAGCCAAAACCAACGATAATGCACCTACAAGATAAATTAATAAAAGATATAAATAAATAAATAAATGAGAATTGAACACCGACTTGAACACAGTTCGGGCAACCAGTATCTCCTGAGCAGCTGCATGATGTGAGAAGTTCCAAAGCAGCAGTTAAAAGTTCGGTGAAAAGAGGCTGAACCTGCACAGCCACTCTTCATGAGTATGTAAAGTTAAGAGATTAATTGCCCAATTTATACTACCATAAATTAATAATGCTTAAAAGTTCGGTGAAAAGAGGCTGAACCTGCACACCCACTCTTCATGAGTGTGTAAAGTTGAGATTAATCACCAAATTTATAGTACCATAAATTAATAATGCTAAAAAAAAACTATAAATATAAATCTTAAAATAAGTATGATATACAAAGAAACTTGTGGATTACTACTAAAAACTTGGGTTTAAGATTTTGGACGGCGTTATTACGCTCTTTATTCAAATTATTGGGCCAATAGTCCAATTCAACATTATAGGTCAAAATGTTGAGGATGTTAACATGACCAAAATCTATTTGGGTTAAGCCCGATGGGAACTAGAACCAGTGATTAACCATAGTCAGCTGTCCAAAACCAAATCTTTAATGATTAATGATTATACTTGGCTGTATTTGAAATTCCATGTCGCTGGTTCCCAGAAAAAAAATAACAAAGAGAACCAAAAATAATCACCCACAACTCACTTGTGCGGAAATGCCAGTCCCTCCAGGATGCTGATCGTATAACAGAATTCTTTCAGGAATATAACGGGTATCATGAGGGTTTACACACTCTGAAGCCAAATCTGATGAGTTGCAAATTATGTATCTACATGCCAGAGTGTCATGTAGTCAGATAGCCAACCAAATGAAGATAACAAATGGGAGTTACTGATGACCATTCACACTTTCCTAATGCAGCTATATATTTTTCTCATAAAAATATATTTTGAGGCTGTAACCTCAAAATCTGTATTACATTTCACACAACACTCTAAAGGAGACATTTGTCCAATGTGGCATAATTAAAGATCGAGAATTGTTTAATCTAATGGTTAAAATTGTAGTTACATTTTCTTTCGCTTTCACTTGTTTTTTTTCTCTCTCTTTTAACTATTTCACTAACCAACTCTCCTCTCTCTTCATTTCAAATTGAACTCTCTTTCTCTCTTTTTATTTCAAATCTAACTTTTCTCTCTCATCAAGAGAATTAAGAGGCAAGGTATAAAAAATACAATTTTAACATATATGCATATATATGGCCAAAAAATTAGTGTTAGCTCTATATTTTTTATTTATATATATCTTTTTCGTTACTTTTGGTTAGAATTAAGAATAAGCCTAATGATAATTATCGAAGATGTTAGGAGGTTGCGATAAGCCTATTGAAAATTATTTAAAACGTTGTTACTCTTAATAATTGAGGAGAATGTTTATTATTTAAAATTAATTTTATGAAATTAAATTATGTTCAAAGTGCACTTACGCAAGAGCAATTGCTAGGGGTTTAATATTTCAGCATCCTTCAGACAGGTTGTGTAGTTTTGGTTACCATACTCCATAAAGTTCGAAAACTTACAGTGGCACCACATTAAGAAGAGCATGGCCCGCAGCATGTAAGCCTGCACGGAAGGACAACTTTTTGATCTCCACAGCTGCTTTTACAGATTGTGGGATTCGAATCCAAACAGCCTTCTCACATGCAAATGTAAAAAAAACACAAGTCAAAAGAAATGGTTCAGGAAAATGATCGGACACAGCAACCCCAAATGAGAACAACCAAAAGTAAGAATTCCATAAAAATGCAGATATGCACCAATACTCACCTTCGATTCGTATGAATACATAGGAAGTAAAAGATCAACAGTATCAAAAATTTGGTTGCTTCCTCTCCATATACGATAGAAACCAAACCAAGTAGTTGTTACTTTGCAAGTATGAGCTTGGGCAGTTGTTCTTGAAAATTGGATATTGGAAACCCTAGCTGGATAGGCCTAACAACAGTAGAAAATGCAACTGGTTACCATCAATTATTCCAGTAACAATAGTGTTCCCAGTTCAGTATAGCGGAACTTGTGGAAAAATATTTGCAACTACCATCATGCACATGGAATTAAGCTCGTAAACTACAATGCTAAAATACAAGTAAACACAACAAGATAATATATCATTAGGAATCCTTCAAGATAGCCCGGGTTGGCGTCTGGTGGCCAAGTGTGGATTTATCTACTCAAGAAAGGCAGCTAAATGAGCAGCTTCAGTTTGAGTTTTTCTTGCCTCTTGAGATCAATTCGCCAGAAATTCCCCATACAAATATGAAGAGTTCACGGTATGATGCTGCATCACACCCACCATCGATAATTGTATTTTGTAAGGAGGAAAAAAGGCAGAGAATTGTAGTTGTACCTGAATTCTGCAAAGCTAACATAACTGCAACACGTGTCAATCAACAAAATCCAAGTGCTACTTACTTCTTATTTTAATCATGGTTGCAAAACAAGAGTCTTATTCGACCCGAACATATTATTCAGTGAGTGCGGAAAAGATCTAGCATAATTGAAGAAACGGAATATCAAGCTTTCATTATACAAGAAAATAATGTGAACAAGGTGAACGGTAGTGTTAACTGTAAATAGAAATCTGAAAAATGCATTTGTATAAGTGAATATAAAAGAAGATAACATTAATAAAATTAGCCCTAGGAGAGGAGGTGCTTAATGTAACGAGGATAGATATGCCACAAGTAGGGTTAGATGAATTTTTTAGATTGTGATTTTGGGATGTGGATGGCTTGTGCCAAAAAAATCAATAGGAGAATTTCCAGGCAAGGTAAGGACATAAGATGATACTGGGGTTCTAAATATTGGCCACAAGGTCCATTATGTATCCTATCGGCCGATATGTAATTGCTTTTGAATATACCAATATGGTTAATAAAATATCACTAATACAAAAATTCACAGGCGCATTGGTCGATACCATATGCCCGTTACAGACACCATAACATGATAATAACTCACTTGTAGAAAAATATTTTGTCAAGCACTTCATATTTTCTTCCATTCTAGACCCTTTCACATCATATTTTTCTCTTTTCATTGATTTCTAGCGTCCATTGTTATGATATCGCATCCTTGCACCAACAAATATTAAGTTTTGGTTGATTTATTGTCATGGGTTTCTTGTTTTGGTAGCATTTTTAATATCCTAAACAGTGATATTCTCATACCATACAAACATATAAATTTATGTTTATTTTCAAAGTGTTATAAAATTCTATATTATTTTACAAAACATATTTTAGGTATCAAATGTTAATTAAAAACCACAACAAAATTTTTTTTTAATATATATAAAGTTACAACATCCTTATCAATGAGTTTAATGACAGTCTAGTGCTTGGGAAAAATTCAAGAGTGCGGTTTCTGATTTCTGTTACACGTCAACTGATACATCCGATACTCGTTACACGCGACCGCAACCGTTACGCCGACTAATATCGTGATTTAAACCCTGCTGGAGAGTGCACTGGCATTTAGGATACGAGAAAAGGAATAATGAAGGAAGTGCAATTTTAGAGTTTCCAGTTGTCTATAGTGAGATAGTAGCAAGCACATGGCTTTGGAAACAGGAATGCATACATAACAAAATTCAAACTGAGAACAAATTTAGCACCAACTCTCTCTTCTTAGATAAGTTGATGGAATACCAAGGTTTGTAAAGTAACTAAGGAAAAGCCTAACAAGACAACATAGGTTAATGTATTGGATGTGTGCAATAGGAAATTGTAAAGCAAGACTGGCAGCAATAGGTATCCAAGAACCAGATGGAGGGATTTAAAACTTTAGTTCTTTTGAGAATAAGGCAGTCAGAAAAGAAATGGAATTTAACCAAGAAAATCCATGCTATGTGATAATGAGACAGCAAACTACATTAAAAGATGGTGACTGGAACTATGTGATCCACAGAAAAACTAAGGAAATAAAAGTGCTAATAAAGAGATAGGGAATTAAATGAAAAAAGGGATTATTCTCCCCCCCCAAAAAAAAAAGTATATAGTGTAAGAAAACTTAAAGATTTTTCTTCCAAAAAACCAAGGCAGGTATATAGGCTATGGAGTATGGAAAAGTAAAAATTGCACTAGAAAGAATGCAAGCTCGCAACTTCTTGAGTAATGAAGTATTTTGTTGACTAATTTATCTAATCAGCTTTTCAAGAGTACAAACATGCGTAATGAATGGAGCAAAAACATTTTAGTGCTTGTTTATAAGAAGGTGGTCAAACAACCCACAAAGAAGCTCTAAAGAGAAATAATTGAATAGAAATTAAGTTTAAGACAACAATATCCAAAAAACAATTTAGATTACGACAAGAACACCTATCATGGAGCCTAATTCCTACCAAGATAATTCATCAGTAAACATACAAAAACTTTGTGCAATATTTGTTAACATGCAAGATGCATAGGGTAAGTCTCTAGAAGGATCATGTAGAGTATTTTGGAAAATTAAGGAGAACCAATTAGATAACTTGATGAGATAAAAAAACATGTATAACTATTGTGAGAACATAGGCATAGATAAATTAATTACTACACTTACAGGCTTTATCTTTTCAAAGCAGTCAGATGAACACAAGGCATGCTTAATTTTCTAATCTTCGAAAATTAATTATATAAGGGCATCCAGACCTTTTTTTATACAGCGTCAATGCTATTGGGGGGTTTGTGGCTTATGCTTTTGTAAAGAGAAAATTCGGCTCAATTCTCTCACTAGTTACCTCATTCAAAAAGCATCATGATATGTCAAATAAATCTAGAACAAGACAATGTTTTGCAATTATTTATTATGGCAGAAAACGGAAAAACAGCAATGAGAATAATGCAACCACACACAGAAGACACAATTTACGTGGTTCACCCAAAAGTAGCACTACGTCTATGGAGTTGCGGTGGCTTTCACTATGAGAAGAGGTGATAACAAAATATAACCGTGATTCCTAACGGCCCTAGCCTCCGCTGCATAGACTAAGCCTCACAAAAAATTCATTTTAAACCATGGTGGCTCTAAAACAGGTCAGGTCAGGTCATGGGTTGGGCAAAAAATAAATAAATAAAATAAAAAAATAAAAAAACAGGCTCCACATGCCTAATATTATTCTCTATCATAGTATGCTGAGAATTCCTTAGAAACTCCATTCTACATTAATTAGGTACTAAAGGAACAATGAGCCAAAAACTATCACAAAATTGCGTTCGTGTATAGTACGCAGATAAATATAACATCAAACATAGTTATCATGTGATTAATAATATTTGCAGTTCAAGATTCATAGATTAGCTATGACTTTGTTGGTTTAATTTAATAAAACTCAACTTAGTGAAAATGAGAGACAATATCACCTACCATTTCTAGCTATCACAAGAACGTTGCAAAGGACTATGCAAAATACTATGATGCAACTATTAGCTCATGCAACTAATATGACTGCCTAGTTCCTGCAACTTCTATAACTGCAGTCTGCCGTAAGCACAACAACGTTGAGAAGGACTATGCAGAGCTCATGCAACTAATACAACTGCCGTAAGCACAAAGAACTAAGAGCTCACATACAATTTTACCACCAATAACATGAACATATGTGTAATCACGAGTCTTTGTGTAATATTTCAAATCAGCCACTTGGCACAAAGCAATTTTAGTTGATATGTCTAATTCCTTCACCAGATAGGTTTTTCCTTGATGCATATACACAGCACCATCATAGACCTGAAAGATAAAAGTAATAATAATTAGCAAACCATGATAACTGCGTCGACCAACTAAAGATTCATTCTCAGCAAGAACCAAGTAGGATTATTGTTTGAAATAAATATGCAGATCAGATCCTTGGGTCAAAAGACACTGATAGATGGAAAAGCAAATGGAGAACAAATGGTATAAAATATTGTTGACCTACCAAAAAGGAAAAAATAAAGAATAAAAGAAGAAGAAGAAGAAGAAGAAGAACTTATAATAGCAGGAAAAAATAAA
>JAULJZ010000023.1:7500289-7515494 GCA_032270985.1 Heliamphora pulchella
TAGCAGGAAGATCCATATAATTATTCCCATAAGAACTTATATTGTACCTGAAAGAAAGCCCTGCTTTCCTCAATCTCACTTATAATAGCAGGAAAAAATAAATAGCAGGAAGATCCATATAATTATTCCCATAAGAACTTATATTGTACCTGAAAGAAAGCCCTGCTTTCCTCAATCTCTTCAAGGACTTCATTTTTTTGCTTGTCAATTACTTTGTACTTCTCATTTTCAATTGCTCGTATACTGACAGCATGAGAGGGAATTTTCTACAAACAAGAATATAAAATTGTATGGAAAAATTAGTGACTTGCAGCTATCAATATTCCATTCGCTAGAACCACTAGATCAGACCTAGTGTATGCACACAAATAATATACCTCACGCCCAATGTAACTCCAAATTCTGGCAGAGGAATCACGTGAAGGATCAGCAGTCAGGTATCCTTTACTTTTAAGTGCCACTATGGCATTCTCTAAGCCAGAACCAAAATAATTCTCATCATGAAGAAAGCTCAGCGGATGTTCAATCGCAGCACAGACCAGGTGCTGTTCAAGCACCTAGAAGACTCCAAAAATTAGAGAATGTTTCCCCACTACCTCAGAACCCATAATCATAAACAATTCAGCAGAAAAAACATACTATATAGGACAACATAAATTTTTTTGGGTAGTTATGTTTTACCCCCGTGCAATTTAGCTCAAAACACTAACTCAGTATAGTTACTTCAATAAATGTACATTTGGCCCCAACCATGGATAGAAAAGAAATAATTTGCGGAAACCATTTGAAGATAAGAATGACACTGTTTTCAGCCATGTGTAACTGTGTTGGAAGCAATTTGAGTACTCAAAATTAATCTGATGCCCTTTTTTACATTTGAAACTCAGTCTTCTTGTCACCATCTTTTCTTCCTCAACACAACACCATCTCCGCCACCTCCCCAGAACCACTGCCAACATGGCCTCCACTGTTCCACTGTCAGATGCACTGCCACTTCGCCACCCATAACATTTTTCTATTTCTCTCTATAGCAAAAGCACAAACCACCACACTGCTACCACTATGCTGCAACCCACCACCTTCTCTTACTTTAACTAGTTTCTATCTCCAATCAAAATCCCGAAGCACCAGTAACCTCTGCTGTCTTCTCACTTCTTTTCACATTCTCTGACTACTCCCTCCACACCCAAAACTTCCGAAACCACCACAACTACTATTTATTACCACCATTCATAACACATCACCACATTTTCTTTCTTTCTCTCTCTAGCTAAAAACCATTACTCTACAATATACACAATACCATCATTCACCACCCTTCTATCATCATGAATCTGTCGCACTACCACTGCCCATTTTCTTGCACCACTATCTCTCTATAAAAATTTCCTGAACCAACAAATCACTGTTGCACTCCATTACTGATGCAAATCATGTGCCCAAAAATTCAAGAAACATCCATATGAGAAGGCATTCTAATGGGATCAGCCTACAACAACTAGCTCATGGGACAATTTACGTGCTGCTTTTAGTTGCTTTGAGCCTTAATTAGTGTCTACTTGCAAATGCGATCATTATTTCGTCGTGAGTCATTCAAGGGTCTTTTGCTCATAATACTTTTATTTTAAATAGCCATGTGATTTCTTCCGTCATGTGATAAACTTAAGGACAGAATCAGCACATTAGTCACTTAATTCTTTTTTATTTTTCTAGACAGAGTAACAGTCGTTAGATTAGATTGAAATGAATGTCTGAGATCTTTATTTTGTTAGGACAATGCTAAGCCCTTATAAAGGGTCATTTCAACTTGTATTCATCAAAATTGGATTGCCGTTTATGTAATTCTAAGTATGTTACAACAGCTCTTTTCCCTCACCCTTTGTTTTCGAATTGATATGCGAGCGTTTAAGCTAATTTTTAGCTTAATCTAGCTCTCTGATGTTGCTCTTATAGTTTAAATATTCTTTTCGTTAACAGATTGCATTAATTACCAAAACCAATTCCATCCACAACTATTCACCGCCCAGCAAGAAGGAACAACATTACTCTTCCGTTACATGGTTAGGTTGGGTTTGACTTTATTCTTGATTTTGATTTTAAATTTCTCAAGGTTTTGATAAGAAAACACACATGCATATGCGTACAACTCATAGGAAGTACGAATAAGGCAGAGATGTGGGGAGGAAAAAGAGAAATGACCAAATAAGGAGAGGAGGACGAAGGCGAAGTAATGATTTGGTTACAGCAAGAAATGATAACAGGGGTTAGAGAGCAAAGAGGAAGATGGTGGTCATGGAAGTTTTGAGAGGTGGTGAGAGGTGGAAAGGAGGATGAATAGGAAAATTAGAGAAATAAGGAAGGGCATTTTAGATATACTGCACACACACAAAAAAACATAAGTTCCATTTCATTCTAGTAATTTACACTTCAACTCATAAAGGATTTAAATAACCCAGTTTTAGCCAGGAGAATTATTAGCTTTTTAAGTAACTTATTTTGGAAAAGAATATACCTGCTGATTCTGAGCATCAATATGACAACACTCAATGGGGCTCCTAAAGAGTTTCTGGGGAAGTTTCATAAAATACTGATCAAGAGGCCCTTCAAAAGCAACATATATTGCAAGTGATGGTTTTTCCCTTCTGCCAGACCTTCCAGCTTGCTGCCACAGACTAACATTGAATAACCGGCAAAAAAATAAGAACATTTGAATGAAAAGATTACCTTACTGATGAGTTTAGTTTTATACCTAGCTATACTACCAGGGAAGCCTAGATGCAAAGTCACATCAATATGACCAACATCAATACCCAACTCTAAGGCATTAGTAGCAGCAACACCACAAAGACTCCCGCTAAAGAATTCACTCTCAATTGTCCTCCTATCCTGCTCCACCAACCAGATAATGTTAAGTACACAATATTGAGCAGATTAAAATAAACCACATGTTGCTCGTGGTAATACAAATTCCTCAAAAGCCAAAATGAACAAAGGAGAATACATAATACAACAAAAACATATTTGAATTTAATATAGCACTACTAAGCAGCACAAAAATGTCAACCACGGTAATATTGACAACTGTTTTATCTGTCTGTTGACAGGATTAAACAGGATAGAAGTATTATGGCACAAATATCTTAAGGTTGAGCACAGAGCATCCGGTGCAGTAGAGATTTCTTGTGTTCATGGGGTAGAGTGTATGTAACATCCTAGATTTTAAATAATTCGAAAAGTATTAAAAAAATTAATAATATATTAATAAGTATTGTTTATTTATAAAAAAATAATAAGTTATACTTAAAGTGGAGATAAATTTGAAGTTCTAAAATTAAATAAGAATAACTGAATGGTATTGAATGGGAGGAGAATTTTTAGGAAGTGGGTGGTGTTGTTAGAGGAAGATAATATTTTGGATATAGATGAATGATTGGAGATTGGGTGAGAATTTTAAGGAAGAAAGAGAAATAAAAGAAGGTTAGAAATAAAAAAGAAACGAGAAACGAGGAGACAAATATTAGATGGAGGGTGTGAGGTGAGAAGAGAGAGGTACATCCATGTTTGTTTGACTCAATCAAGTGAATTTTTTTATCATAGGAAGTGTGTTTTCTTATATTTTTTTGACAGGTAAAATCTGATTTGGGGGTTATTTTGATCAAATAGATATCCTAAAATATTGATATAAACTAAGCGCTAAGAAAATATAAGCTTAAGTAGTTAATTGATAAGATCAACAGTGTAATTTGACTCAATTATTATAATATTATAATATGTTGCCGTTCAAATCTAGATTGAGATAAGTAATGGTCATGATGTCATTAAATATTAAATATTGAATAAAATAAAAATAATAAATATCTTAAATAATAATAATAAGTTTAAAATATATATATATTATTCAATAAAACTAACAGTGAAACTTAATCCGAGCATTATAATATTTTAATATCTTGTTACTAAAACCTAGATTAAAATAATTAATGGTCTTTATTAGATTAAATATTATATATTAAAAATAAATTACATATTACCAAGAATTAAATAATAATAATAATCAAAGAAATAAGTATTCACAAAATCCTAGAGGAGGGACTCACTTAGTACTTAAATAATTTCTTTGAGATAAGCACTAGTTAGTAATTTTGATATTTTATGTTTACACAATTCAGGATGGTACCCGATTGATTTTCTTTGCATATAGTACATTCTGCGGATTCCAAGTGACTGGTTTAGCATGCTATGAATTTTCTAAAATTATCACATATTCTGATCTATCGTTGCATGTGTAGTGCTTAAAATCTTATCTCTTATACAACTGGTCCCAAGCCTGAAGAAATGAGGAGGGTTATGCGTTAAGTATCTAACAGCCAGCATGTCAAAAATCCCATCAGATCACTATGAACATGAATCCAAATAATCTATGTCCCTTAACAGAGTAGCACGGCGTAAAATGACTCATGTAACTGAATCCAATTAATTGGTTTGGTTGGGTTTATCCTATATTCCTAACTGATTTTTGGAAAACAAAAGAAAATTTTAAAAATTCTTTTCAATGTAAAGATATAAATTTGTGATGTAAATTTCATAGCATACAAATTATTTTTAACTCAATTATATGTTACATGGAACTTTTCGTACACATCTATATGATGTGACTTATTAGATTCTATTTTAGGACCGTGTTAAAAATCCAAGAGGCACGCCTTCTATGGAAGTGACTTTAATTGCTAGGGAAAAGGCTCGATCGTACGCCCGTTATGACTTATAGTGGTCAGCAGCTTAAGTGGCAACCCTAGTGTTGTCAGGCAACCTGAACTGGATCGTCTTAGAGAAGAGACTCAGGTGCCATCTCATGGTGACTCTAACTTTGATGTTGAATCTAACAAGTCGAGGATATCCTGAGTTTTAAACTGAGAAATTTTAGTTGAAAGTCAATTTTTTTACAATTAGTTAGTTGTTGCATTAGTGGATTGTTGTATCCCATAGATATTTGTTATATTTTAAATTACCGTTTACACAAATTGGTAGCATATATCAGAACCTTGAATATTTTGTAGTATTTTGCTTTGATCTTTAAGATTTCGTGACCTATTGGGTCAAGACCCGTAGCCCACAGCCGATCATGCCTCTGAGTTTGGGGTGTGACCGAGAGACTGTGGCTTGATTAGAATGGCAATAACATAAGGATCTCATACAATGGTTTGAAAAAACATACTCCTGGAAATGAAAAGGAGAGAAACTATGCCATTGTTGCTGGTCATAAAATCTAAGAATCAATGGCGGAATGAGGAGAAAATCCCAAAGAACAACCTGCAAGGGGGTGAGGAAACTAATAAAGCACTAAATTCTCACGGCCTTATTATTTAGGGCAACTTTTTAGACAAAGTACAAGGCAATAACTTTCTTGACCAAGCAATTAAACTATCGTGAATAGAGAAACATGATTTACTTATCGTGGAAAAATGCAAATGTTACTGAATGAAAGAGAAAAAATAGAATCCAGAAAACAGAAAACAGAAAACATAATAAAAAAATGTAAAGGTAGCAATGATGAAAATTAGCATGTACCTCACTACATTGTATTTTTCCTCACATCCTTGTCAATTATCTATTTATCTTTGTGACAAACTCTATCACATTGCCAAGTGGCAACAATTATAGAAATCAGAACAAAATTATTCGATGGCAAAATCCTTATCAACCAAACAGGACTATCAACTTGATAGAATAGAGTAGATAAAATATAGGAGGAAGAGGAAGAAAAAAAGAATTCTATAAAGGATTTAAAATTAGTAATCTAAAGGCTCAAACCACATCAAATCCAAGAAAGATGAAATAATGAATAAAAAGAAGAGAAAAATAGAGGGAAAAATATATAAGAGTTAATTAATTATTAGTCCTATTTGAAATATTTGTATAAGCATTAGTCCCATTACTAAGGTTTTTAAAGATAGAATCCCATTTTTAAATCTAAAAATTAATCATGACAAATTTGCCCGCCCTTGTTGATAGAGTCCTATTTACTAAAAAAAATAAAATCTTGTAAACTTTAACATTCTATAACTTTCAATATATAGATTCATTTTAATAAAACTAATATTTTTGAAAGTTACTCGTCGAAACCTATCAAACAAAATCTATATTGAATATAAAATTATGTAAAAATAATAAAACCTCAAAATCTGATAAATTTCTTATTTCTTTTGAAACAGAGAAAATTCACAATTTAAAAAAAGTAAGAAATTTCTCTTTTTTCCTTTATTTTTCTCAATCTTAAAACTAATTTCTCATTTTTTTCATTAAAAATTCTCAGTTTTAAAACTTAAGTTCTCAATTTTTAACAGTGAAATTTCTCAATGGCTACAGTTATTTCCATTTATAAAGAAGAAACAATTATTTCCATTTGCTTGAAGAATAACCAAACATGGTTGAAAGCTAAACAATTAATGCTAACTATTTAAGTGGGATTAAGGGCATATTAGGTAGAAAAAAATGTAATAAAACTTGGATTTGAAAATAAATAGGCATGGAACTGACTTTTATGATTTCTAAATATGGGACTCCCCTCAAAAAGCCCAAACATATAAAACAAGAAGGTGCAAGGATCATGAATTAGGATTGTGTCAGAAGGAATTAAAGAAGCTTAAGAGCATACAAAATATTTAGTATCGCGCACAGATCTTAACACCATTTCAGCCAGCCCACAAAAAAATAAATAAGTAAAAGTCATCTCTGCACAAGACTTCCGAATCAGTCCTAACTCCCAAGTGGTGGTCAACTTATCATGCAAACTGGTGGAGGCAACCATGCTTATCCAACCATAAAAAGAGGCCATTGAACCTTTTGCCAAAGCCAAATGACTGATAAGAGAAAAGGCGACACAATGAAGTAAAAATTGCCGAGCCAAATGGAGAACCTATGATACTCGTTGGTCGAGTGATTACAAGTTAACTTTAAGAATTCTAGAAAAAGAATTCAAGTTTCACAAAATAATTAAGAGGTAATAGGTCCTATAAATCAAAGTGCTTATCATTATCTCTGATTGTTAACGTAAAAGAACAAAAGGACAAGATAAACCAAATCAGCAAGTTCACTTATTAACTATGGTCTATTCCAAATTTCCAATATCTAGAATTCTAGGTCATCAGGTGCTCCAAGAATGTGGAGTCTTGAGATTCTACTGTGAAAATGAAGCAGAGGGATGCATTTCTTTTCTCACACAGCATGGGTAATAATAGCACAAACACTACTTTTCTCCAGTGCAAGGGTTATTTCACATCCCAAAACTAATTAACATCACATTCATCACTGCTATCAGTAATTAAAGAACAAAAATACTGACCTGAGCAACATAGCCAGCACGATAAGCACATATGGAGTTAACCAGACGGGGTGCCGTCTCCTGAAGAATCTCACGCCTTACCACAATTATAGATATCAGGCTACAGAATCTTTTTAATCCAAATTCTGAACGAGCATCAAAATTAAGACTCAAAAATTAAAACGGAGAAATGCCACATACGTATAGCATAAAACAAGTTCACAAAGTTTGCGTGTTTTGCAGAATGCAATGCAACGAAGCCCATGCTGAACAACTTCTGCAAATAGACATGAAACCTCCATAATCGAGCTGCAAAATGGTAGTCAAGAATTCAGATATTTGTATTCTAAATCCCTGATTCCAAAAAATAAAATACAAGGCAAGTCTTTTTCATGATGTTTATGCAGTGCGAGCTATCATATGGTAAGTTGATATCAGTATATGCAATTAAAATACATGTGCATGAACAACACAGGTATCAGATTTGGTTTATTTTACACTGCTAAAACGCAGATACTGGAGAACTCTTGTTCAGAGAATTATAAGGTGAGTTGGGAGCCAGGAGCAACTTGGGATTGGAGTAATGGGCAATGGATTGCAGAAATGATCGTGGATGTGATCTATAAAGGAACTCATTGTTTCTTGAAAGTATTGTGTGAAGTATTACCTTGTTTATTATACATTATACATGCTTTCACGAACTTCTCTAGTTACCCATATAATCAATCAAAACAAACTGAAGAAAGTCAAGCAAGTATATCAGTATTTTTATCACTCGGATACTAATGAAAGAATATTCAGCCAAGTGTATGTTGCATAACTATAGCCAAATCATTGTTTGTAACCAGTGTCCTAACAACTTTTCTTCTTTCATATTCTCCCCAAGGTTTACCAAAATTATATCCAAAGTGTAACTAACTCAAACTACGGCTCGATGAAAATGATAACTTTGATTCAGTAAATGACAAGCAAATTGGAATGCTTACAATGAACTCTAGAAACAATAGTAGTTTTCAAACATTGAGAAAGAACATTACAAACTTTGGTATAGCTAATAATTTTCCGTGACAATAAGCACAAGGATTTGTTACCTCGAGCGTCTAAAAATAACATTTTTAGCCATAGATTCCTTGGTATCCATGATATTTTTAGTTCTCTTCAAGACCTGCAATTTAGCAGTACTCACAAGTTGATAAAGAAACCCCTGTAACAATAGCTGCTTCAAAAAACAGAGCACCAGAGTAGTAGCAAAAAACATACAGCTTTTGGATATAAAGGAGGATTCCAAAGAACGAAGAGCTTTCGACCAGAAGGGCTACCATCATTCCGAATCAACTCCATTGTTGGCAGATTAGCAAGTTCCTAAAGCATGGAAAAATAGATGTTTCAGATGAATAGCTAGATGAAGTTACTAAGCAGAGAGAGAGAGAGAGAGAGATCTTGAAGCAGTTTAAGTTGGTACCTGAGAAATCATCATACACTTCATAAGTGATGTTAGCAACATAACTTTTACCACTATGGAAGCATTTCACCACATAGAAACCAATCTTCCATTTGTAACACTACGAAAATTTGAAAATGAATTGTAGGGTGGCAGGACAAAGGGTAAACAATTACTCAAAAGGCCGGGTGTCATGAATGGGTATTGAAGTTGACCACAACCCAGAAGATGTGCTAAAAATAACTACAATAAATTATGGATATATCATTATCCCCCCACCCAAAACTAACAACAAAAAAATTGAGAAAAATCTTACAACAAAAAAATTGAGAAAAATCTTACCATAGCATGCTCACGAGGGTTTGCAGAAGTTGCGGTACAAAATACAAAAGAAGGATCACTACCGTACACTGCATGAGTTTAGAATGAGAGAGACACTTAGCAAGAAAGAGAGAAGGAAGAATTAAGTAAAAGGAAAATCCCACATCTTTGTGAATCATATAGGGAAAAAGTACCATGAGAACAAAGCCGGCGAAGTCTCCTCAATATAAGAGCAGTATGACATCCAAATGCTCCTTTATATGCATGGGCTTCATCAATGACAACAAACCTGATTAATAAGAATAGGAGGGGAAAAAGAAACTGGATAAATTACAAATAGCAAAGTAAAAGTATATGCAACTATGATGTTATCTATGAGGAAAAGAATTTTGCTGAACAATTCAAATTCACAATCTAATAGGAAATCAGGAATTATCTGTGTCACTCCACAAGCAAAACTAGAGATCATTTCAACCAAAAATTACCTAAGATTTGATAAAATCCGCCTGAATTGTCCATGGAACGGTAAGATGGACATATGTAACATATCTGGATTTGTGATCAACTGCACGAGTTGACAAATTTCACTACAACATAGAGCAGCTAGCTTAAAGAAAACTGAACTGTCTGATACAACCAAAACTTCCTAAAATACCAGTCTAGCATTATCACGCAGCCAACTCCTATCCATTTGAGAAGTGTCACCATCATATATACCAATATTTAAGCTCATATCAAACCTTGTTTCCATGGCCAACAAAGCCCTTAGTTGATCTTGAGCTAAAGCCTGCACCAATGAACAACTTGGATTTACATATAGACTCCGTAGAAAGCCAGAAACAGAAAACAGAAAAGCTCTTCTCCACCAAATTAAAATACAATCCGGAGTTTGTAATTCGATATGATTGAGTAGGACCACAGGTAAATCAACAAGAAGGAAACAAAAACATTAAACATGAAGATATATAGCTATGAACCTTTGTTGGAAAGACGTACAGAGCACATGCTAACAAATTCTGGGACAACAATTCTAGAACTGGCAGATTGTAGCAAAGAGATTTCCCACTGGATGTCATTGTTGCCACAACTACATTCTTGCCAGCAAGGGAAGCCCGAACAGAATCTTCCTGCAGATACCAGAATAGTTAAAGCAGGTTCAAGATTTTGGCTTGGATAAATGGATAAGAGTTCAAAACAAAATCCATACCTGGTGACTATACAACCTAGTAATTCCAATACATTTAAGAGCAGATTTCATGTTGGCTGACAGTTCAATTGGGATTTCAACAAGGTTGGCAACTCTGGCACTAATTTCTTCAACATGCACCATCTGCATAAGAATAGTCTTGCGCTCAGCACAGCCTTCCATGTAGGAGTTAAAATAGACACATGGCTATTTTGATATCCACATCTAAGACCTCTGTTTCATTATTTTAGTTTCCTGTTCCTAATACCCACCCCCTCCCCAGACAACAACAGAGAGAGAGACTATAACAGAAGAGAAAATAGAAGAAACCTGTCCACAAGATCCAATGCCCCATCTGAGATGTTCAACCATTTCCTCAGGTAGCAATGGATTTGTTTCCTGCCAAGTCAAAGGTTTTTAAACTGGTTTTTAGCCAGAGTATCTAGGATACTTGCCTCTCCAAGTAAATACTAGACTGAAGGATTAAAAGAAAATGAAGGTAGAAAATGATCAGCATATACCAATGGTAACAGTACTGGCTAGTGTCAAGGATCCGGTATCAGTTCCTGGTTTGTTACCACAAACTAATCTAGATTGCTATATAAAGCTTATAATATGTTAAAAAAATAAATAAATAAATCGGAACATGTTTAAAAAAAAGGGACAAAATCTGAATTATTCATCAATGTCCTGTGTCATATTTCTCATATTAATCATCAATGCCCGCATTCCTTACCTAAAAATATACAAAACCACGTGAAATTTTACATAAATCAATTTGGAAGGCAGTATTGGCATTCCCACTATCCATAAATTTTAGTATCATATTGTACATAAGCTCAAAAAATTGTGAAATTATCCCATAATTTTTTTAATTCGAAATACTATAATCTTTACGAATTATTATTAATTCAAGGGTCACAAGCCATTTCATGTTTTAATTTTCAATAGGTTCTATAGAAGTTTCATTTCAATAGAAAGTCTGAAATATTAATATTGGAATAATAGAACAATCCCCAGCACTCAAGTGTGATATGCCAAAATGTTGTGTGCAAGTTAACTTGCTTGTTTTTGTGAAAGTGTATTTTTGGTTATTTTGTTATTTTATTGTTAGCTAAAGGCTAGTTTAGTCATTAAGACTAATTAGAGCTTTAGGTTTTGCTCTATTTATATTTTGTAACTCATAATTAGTGATTAAGCCTTTTTTCTTATTGCAATAATAAGTTTCTCTTTTATCTTCTCTTTTATATCATGGAATCAAAAACAACTTTGAAACCCTAGCCATTGCCAGAGCCCTAGTCGTTGTGCATCAACCTTTGCATAGCCTAGCCGTCATCAACGTTTTCTCTTCCATCGACTTGCATCAGCCCACATCGACGTCCTCTCTTCCATCGACAAAGACGACAACCGGCAACCCCTCTGGTTCTCTCTGTTGATCACAATCCGACCTGGCTCACTCTTTCCACACTAGTTCGATTGTGGATCCCTCATATCTCACCGGTTCGTCACACGTTGCACAACCTTCGTAAGGCATCAACGACCATCATTGACCCCTTTTCCAGCCTTCGATGACCACAAGTGTAACCCTAAGAAGCTGCCATCAAATCTGGTTCTTTTTGCACAGTGACCCGACCCGACGTGTTTATGCTCCAACAACCGGTGTTGGAACTTTGTTGAACACGGACGGCACCTGCTTGCCCCTTCACTTGACTCCGGCAACTTCAACAATCCACAAATCAGATCTGGTTTATTTGCAACCAAAACCCTAGCCCTCTGAATGAACCATTGCCAACCTCCGCAGATCATCGTCCAACGTCGACGACCCTTGCCAACCTTTTCCCGACCACCGGTGAACCCACCAGACCTTTGATTGATAAAATCTATGAACCCATCAAAGCTTTCGATTGATCAGATCTAGTTTAGCTTTGACTTTAGCTTGAGTTTAGTGGATAATCTTTAGCATAAGATTTCCAATATCTCTTGACATAATATTTTAGGTATCTCTTGATTGAAGTCGTGATATTTTGACTAGAATTGCAATATTTTGATTAATCCCTACCCGACATGTTGCACGATAAATTGAAAACTATTAGAATCAGGTTACATGAGAATAATTAGCATTATGCATGAGATTTTGGATACAATTCTTTGACTTGCTAGATTTGGCATGTGATTTTGTTTTTCTTAACTTCAAGTGGTGCCCCATCTTCCTTAGTGGTACACGGGAATAATTAGCATTTTGCATGAGATTTTGGATACAATTCTTTGACTTGCGAAACTTGGCATGTGATTTTGTTTTTCTTGACTTCAAGTGGTGCCCCATCTTCCTTAGTACAGTTTTTGTTTGAGCAGTTTCAAACCATGCAGGCCTCCTTTGGGTTTAAACCTCAAGCGTCTGTTATGACCCCTTTCTCTTCAGGTTTGCATAACTCTTATTTCACTGGTATTTTATCTACTCCTTAGATATTTGATTCCATATCTTCTCATTATATAACAACTGATATGTATATTTCTCTCTCATCTCCTATCACTATTTCTACAGTAAATGGCGCTTCTATACAAGTTGTCTCTATTGGTTCTATTTTCCTTTCCTCATCTTCTTCATTAACTTATTCCTAATGTCTTTTATATGTCACAGTAGTCTATTAGTTTACTATCTATTAGTCAATTTTTTTATTTTGACTTTTGACGTTTTATTTTCTTCCTCTAGTTGTGTTGTCCACGAGCAGTCGTCCATGAACCAAGTAGGGATCATGCATAGGACCGGTGATTTATACGTGTTGGAAAGTTTACATCTTTCTTTGGAATCTATCCTCTTTTTCTTTAGATCGGCATTCTAGGTTAGGTTATTTATCTAGTAAGTGTTTAAAATAGTTAATTCAGTCTGATTACTTTGGCAAAGCGTCTATTAGTGACATTTCTGAATGTAATGGTTGTAAACTTACAAAAATGCTAGCAATACCTTTTCCTAAAAGCACTTCTCTTTTTATATCTCCTTTCTCTCTTGTCAATACTGATATGTGGGGTACGTCTATTGCAACAAAGTGGGGTTTAGTGCATTCTGTTTCCTTCATTGATGATTATAGTCACTTTTGTTAGGTGTATGAGTATCTTATGTCTCACAAATTTGATTTTTTATATATTTATCGCACATTTCATTCCATGGTTCAACCTCAATTTTTTACCACTGTAAAGGCCCTTCGTTCTGATTTGGGTGGGAAGTATTTTCTAACATAATTTACTGTCTTTTTAGTTGCATCTGGCACTATTCATCAATCTTTAAGTTCTGATACTCCAGCACAAAAAGGTAGAGCTAAAAGGAAACATGGGCACATCCTTGACGCAGCCCGCTCCCTTCTCCTTTCCTCCTTTGTCCTTACCAGTTTCTGGGGAGAAGCAGTACTTATTGCAATGTCTCTTCTTAATCGCATACATATACCTCTTCTTTCTAGAGTCTCTCCTTATGAAAAAGTGTTGCGACATACTCCTAATTACTCATTATTACGAGTTTTCGGTCTTATTTGTTTCGTCCTCCTTCCCGAAAGGGAGTGCAATAAACTTAGCACCTGTTCAGCTCTTTATATCTTCTTAGGTTATTGTATTCAACAAAAGAGATATCAATGTTATGATCTTGCACATAAACAAGTTTATATCTCCCGCCATGTTGTGTTTCTTGAACGTCTCTCCTACTTCACTTTGTTAGACGAAATAGAAAAGAAAATAATGAGAAGTCTTACCCAACTGGATAGGCGTGCACTCTTATTTATATTAAAATTATGATACACCATTACTAGGGGTGAGGTCTTGGATTCGATCTGATGGAGCAGCATCAACCCAATGCTATAAGGTGTTTGTCTCCAAATTGGAGGTTGGGGGTTTAAGCCTTGCTAGGGACAAGGTGTGGAATGTAATGGATGTTAACCGTTCAAGAAAAAAATCAATTGAAGCCACATAATCTCAGCAGTTGCTAATGCCATAGCTCGGTACTCTGTCTCAACGCTAGACCTGGATACAACATTCTATTTTTTACTCTTCCAGGCAACCAAATTCCCACCAACAAATTCAGAGTAACCAAACGTGGATCTCTTGTCAAATGTGTATCCAGCCTAATCAGCATCAGAGTACCCTTCCATTTCCATATGTCCATGATCAGAAAACTGGATTCCCTTACCCGAATTTTTGTGCAAGTATCGGAGAATGCGTAACACCACTTTCTAATGCGAAACACGGAAATCAAACAAAAACAGATTCACTACACTCACTGGATAAGCAATATCTGGACGAGTCATCGTAGTAAGACAATTAAGCTGCCCCACTGTACGTCGATACTGCTCAGGGTCTGAAAGAATCTCTCATTCTTTCGGCTCTAACTTGACCTTAGACTCCATAGGTGAGTCTGCTCTTTCAACACTCAAATACCCTGCTCGCTCCAGAATGTCAAAAACATACTTCCTCTGAGAAATAAACACCCTTTTCTTATTCCTGATTACTTCAATGCCAAGAAAATATTGATGTTCACTAAGATCTTTCGTCTGAAACTTGGTACCTAAGAACGATTTAAGCTTAACAATCCCTCTACTGCCACTACCAGTAATAGCAATGTCATCCACATACACTACGAGTAATATGCACCCAGCTGAGGTATGTCGACAGAATATAGTGTGATCCTTCGCTGACTGCCAAAGGCCAAACTCCTGTACTACTAAGTAGAAACGGCCAAACCAGGCTGGGAGACTGCTTCAGACCATATAATAAATGCCTTAAACGACATACATGATTAGGGAACCCACCCTAAGCAACAAAGCCAGACAGTTGCTCCATATAAACCTCTTCCTCCAAATCCCCATGAAGAAGAGCATTTTTTCACATCTAGTTGATACAAAGGCCACTGATGTGATGCAGCCAAAGACAAGAATAAATGAACTGAGGCCATCTT
>JAULJZ010000023.1:7547362-7561002 GCA_032270985.1 Heliamphora pulchella
CCTGTAGAAATAGACCCAAATTTGACGACTCCTTTCTGATATTCCTCACGAACAAAATGATAGTCAACCTCTATACGCTTCGTTGTCTCATGAAATACTGGATTTGTGGTGATATAAATAGCAGAGGTATTATCAACCCAGAGTCTTGGCAGAACCTCTAAGAGGGAAGTGTAACTCTGTCAAAATCTGCTGAAACCACATAATCTCAACAGTTGCTAATGCCATAGCTCGGTACTCCGCCTTAGCGCTAGACCTGGATACAACATTCTGTTTCTTACTCGTTCAGGAAACCAAATTTCCACCAACAAATACAGAGTAATCAAGCGTGGATTTCCTGTCAAATGTGCATCCAGACCAATCACATCAGAGCTCCCTTCTATTTTCATATGTCCATGATCAAAAAACTAGAATCCCTTACCCGGATTTTTGTGCAAGTATCGGAGAATGCATAACACCGCTTTCCAATTAGGAACACGGGAATCAAGCAAAAACTGACTCACTATACTCACTGGATAAGCAATATCTGGGCGAGTCATTGTAGTAAGATAATTAAGCTGCCCCACTGTACATCGATCTGCATAGGGCTTGAAAGAATCTCTCCTTCTTTCGGCTCTAACTTGACATTAGACTCCATAGGTGAGTCCACTCCTTTGGCACTCATATACCTTGCTCGCTCCAGAATGTCAAGAACACACTTCCTCTGAGAAATGAACACCCCTTTCTTATTCCTGGTTACTTCAATGTCAAGAAAATATTGAAGTTCACCAAGATCTTTTGTCTGAAACTTGGTGCCTAGGAACGATTTAAGCTTAGCAATCCTTCCACTGTCACTACTAGTACTAACAATGTCATCCACATACACTACGAGTAATATGCACTCAGTTGAGGTATGTCGGAAGAATACAGTGTGATCCTTCGCTGACTTCCAAAGGCTAAACTCCTGTACTACTGAGCTGAAACGGCCAAACCAGGCTCTGGGAGACTGCTTCAGATCATTCAATGAACGCCTCAAACGACATACATGATTAGGGAACCCCCCTTGAGCAACAAAGTCAGACGGTTGCTCCATATAAACCTCTTCTTCCAAATCCCTATGAAGAAAGGCATTTTTCACATCTAGTTGATACAAATGCCATTGATGTGATGCAGCCTAAGACAGCAACAAACGAACTGCGGCCATCTTGGCAACAGGTGAGAAGGTATCAAAGTAGTTAAGGCTATATGTCTGAGCATAGCCCTTTGCCATTAGACGAGCTTTTAACTGTTCAAGAGTGCCATCAGAATGAAGCTCGACAACATATACCCACTTACACTCGATAGCTGTTTTCCCAGAAGGAAGACGTACCGGGTTCCACGTATGATTAGCCTCAAGAGCATTCATTTCCTCAATCATAGTCTTGCGCCAATCTGGATGAGAAAGAGCATCTACAACAGAGTAAGGCAAATAATGTTGATCAAGTGTGGTGATACTCTTTTGGATAGTGGTGGGCAAACAACGATATGATGTAGTATACAATGGATGATTTCGACAACTACGATAAGACTTGCATAAAACAATAGGAGGATGACTTACCTGATCAGAGGCCAGATCCAACTGAGAAGATACTGTCTCAAGTAGAGGAGGGGTGGTGGGGCCTGGTGAAGACGATGACTCTGATGATCATATCACAGGTGATTCCGGGGCAGCAGGAGAAGACTCCTCGGGAACATCAGCTTGAGAGCTGGTAACTGGAGAAGGTGCCACTGGTAAGTTAGTGGAGGAATGATACGTCAGAATACGGTCAAAACCATCATCAATCGTGGAGGACGGTGTAGTCGCTGATCCATAGAACGAAGCGGACTCAACAAACACCACGTCTCGAGACATTATAAACCGGCGCAACCCCGGACTGTAACAACGATATTCTTTTTGTGTCTTAGGATATCCCTTGAAAGCACACTTAGTGCTCGAGCATCCAGTTTGGTCACACTCTGCCTAGTATCTCTAACAAAGCAAACACACCCAAAAACCTTAAGTGGCAACGAAAAAAGAATCTGTTGAGAAAGTAAAATTGACAAGGGGTTAACTCCATGTAGAACAAAGGATGGCAATCTATTAATAAGATTGCATACTGTCAACACAGCTTCACCTCAAAAGATTTTGGAAATTTTCATCTGGAAAATTAGGGCACGTGCAGTTTCCAAGAGATGTCTATTCTTCCTCTCAGCCACTCCATTCTACTGTGATGTGTCTGGGCAGGACGTCTGGTAAATAATCTCATGTGTGCTTAGGTATGCACCAAACACTCCACCAATGTACTCACCCCCATTATCACTACGTAGGATCTGAATAGTTTTGCCAAATTGATTTTAGACTTCATTACAGAAGGAAGTGAAAACAGTAGGTAATTCAAAACGCTTCTTCATAAGATAAAGATAAGTAATCCGAGAATAATCATCAACAAAAGTTACAAAATACCGAAATCCAAACAAAGATGTGACAGGACACGGACCCCAGATATCTGAATGGAATAAAGAGAAAGGACTCATTGTCCTATTATTATTCCTGGACACATATGGCATACGCAGGTGCTTAGCAAACTAACATGACTCACACACTAACTATGTAACTTGACTCAAACTGGGACGCAGTTTCCTCAGACTTGGCAATGAGGGATGGCCTAACCGACAATGTATATCCAGAACCTGAGATGATCTCTCAAAGCATGCAACATTCAAAGTCTCATCCATCACATACAGGCCACCTACCACCCGTCCTCTACTGATAGTATTCTTCGAAACTAGATCCTGAAAAACACAATGATCAGGAAAGAATATTACTGAGCAGTTCAAATCCTCTGTAATACGACTCACATATAGCAGATCAAACAGATTAGCAGGAGTATGTAAAACATCAGAAAATGTAAGTGATGGAAATAAAGCAGCTACTCCATGTCCTTTCACCTCCAAGGTTCCTCCATTGGTAACAATAACCTCACTGTGTCCAGGGGTCAGCTGATAAGACAAAAAAGTATCTGTGGTGTGGGTCATATGTGCAGATGTACCCGAGTCTATCACCCACAATTTGGGAGTGGCCATACACGCAGCTGGGTTATCTGCAACTGTGATTGAAGGGGCATTGGTTGTGCTTCCAATCCTCATCTGGATGAACTAATCATATTCCTCCTGGGTCATATCTATAGTCCTCATCTCAGAAGAAAAGGAAGGAGCATCATAATCGGCTACTGCATTGGCCACAGAAGATGTAGGATGCTCATGTAGCTTCCAACACGAGCTCTGTAAATGTCCTTGCTCTTCACAATAGTAGCAGGACCTGGTGTCATGTTTACCTCGACCTCTGCCTCACCCTCCATCACGGCCTCTACCTCGGCCTCTATCACCACGGCCTCCATCACGACCTCTACCATGAAAACCACCTCTACCTCCACGAAATGCACCTAGGGTTGTATGATCACCCTGGTCAGCAGCAATAACCGGAGGCTCTTTTTTACTGATTGCTCTGCTCATCCTCCTAAAGACCTCAGATAAAGATGGAATATCGAACCCAACCAGGATTTGGGAACGTGCTGAGTCAAGTTGTGGGTTCACCCCAGATAAGAAACAAACAATCTAAAACTGCATCTTCTGCTCTCTGAAAACCTCGTATCGACTGGTAAAAGTTACCAAACGATCATACTCATTTGCCAACACCTTGAATGCTATGAAGTAATCTGAGAAAAGCCGCGATCCCTGCTGTATCTTGAAGATACTCCGCATCACATCATATAATCTGGGCAAGTCATTAGTCGAAGCAAATGTCTCATCGAGTATGGTTCACACCTCTCGAACAGTTGTGGCATTAGCCACCAAAATCTCAATGGAAGACTCCATTGAATTCAACATCTTACTGAGCAGTCTTGCGTCATCTCTCTTCCATCTTTTGTGCTCATCAGATCCCTTCTCAGGAGGATCATTTGTTCAATGCTCCTCCTTTTCTATACCTTCAATTGCCAGTAATACTTTCTTCTTCCATAACACATATGTTTGTGGTCCAGTCAATCTCGAATTCACTAACCGCGTGGATGATGAAAACACATATGTGATGCCTTGTCTATCAGTACTAATTTGAGAGTCACCAATCCTTGTCAAACTCTCCGTCAACATCACAATCTATCAATCTTAAGGAACCACAGACAACCACCCCAACAAATAATAGAACACAGTCACAACCTTAAACAATCATAAATGGACCACTAAACCTACCTTCAAACTATCTCCATAGAGTCAAACACCTAGTGACAGTCCCCTAAACCCTCAAAAGAGCGGCTAGGGTTTTCCTCGGGGATGCCGGCACCAGCAAAAGCAAAACAGAGAACCATGGTAGCCCCTAGATTCTCAAAATAGCGGCTAGGGTTCCCCTAGGGGCTGTCGGCAACTTCCAGCAGAGAAAGAAAGGCTGTCGGTGTGAGAGAGACGGCAGTCGGGACTATCAGGGGACTTTTGGGGCCTGTCGGTGAGAGAGAGGGTTATCGACGAGAGAAGAGGACGCAGCGAGGCAAGGAGATGATGGCTAGGGTTCCATGGAATGGTTTCGGCAGTAGAGGTGAGGGTCGGCAAGGGTTCTGGTGACAGAAGTGGGGGTCGGCTATGGTTTCGGTAGGGGCTGTGAGGGTCTGATGTGAGAAATGAGGGTTTCGACTAGGATTCAGGTGGCAAGGAAGGTCTGGTGACTCTGCTAGGATTTCATGGTTCTGATACCATGTTAGACGAAATATAAAAGAAAATAATGAGAAGCCTTACCCAATTGGATAGGCAAGCACTTTTATTTATATTAAAATTAGAAAATACCATTACATCCATATACCCACACACACCTGATAAATAAACATAATAATAATAAACTAACACTAATAACATAATAGGCTAACATTAACAGTTACTTTTTGGGAGACTGAGTCTTTTTTTCGTCCATCTGAGCCATCTCTTCCGGGGGAGACATATCAATTGGAAGAGATGCTGCCATTAGATGAACAGGATACACAAATTCAGCCAAATCAGGAGTCTCACGGGTTAGTTTTTTCCAATCTTACACAACATGACCTTATTGCTACTGAGGGGGAGAAGGAAGAGTCGAGAGTCAGGTGAGTGGGAGACAGGGCAAGAAGTTGCTGGAAGATTAGATAGAACTGATCTCCATACTTATTCTCGACATCATAAGGATCAAAATGCTACGCCACTACCACCTTGCCAATTGCTATCTCCGCCTCCTGTTTTAGTTTCCTCCACTGTTTCACCTGGTAACAAATCTCCTGTTGTTGATCTTGATACTTGTGTCTTATTTATTGCTCTTCGAAAAGGCGTTAGGACTTGTACTTAACATCCAATTTTACAATTTGTCTCATATGATTCATTATCAAACCCATATCATGCTTTTGTCTCGTCTTTGTGCTCTATATCGATCTCGCAGGGTTGGAAGGAAGTGATTACGGACTCTAAGTGGAAAAAGGCTATGATTGAAGAAATGACCGCTTTGAAAAAGAATAATACCTGGGAGTTAGTCTTTCTTCTAAAAGGGAAGAAGCTAGTTGGGTGCAAATGGGTATTTACTGTCAAGCACAAGGCAGATGGGTCAGTTGAAAGATTAAAGACAAGATTAGTTGCTAAGGGCTTTACCCAGACTTATGGCATTGATTATCAGGAGACCTTTGCTTCAGTCGCCAAAATGAATTCAATTCGCGTACTATTGTTATGTGCTGTTACTATGGGTTGGCCTCTTTAACAGTTGGATGTGAAGAATGCATTTATCCATGGAAATTTAGATGAAGAGGTGTATATGGATGTACCACCAAGTTTCTCATCTCGTGAAACTGATGGGAAGGTGTGCAAATTGAATAAGGTTTTATATGAGCTCAAACAATCTCTAAGTGCCTAATTTGAAAGATTCTTCAAGGCTATGCTAAGATTTGGATACTAACAGAGTCATGCAGATCATACCATGTTTATCAAGCGTGGTAATAATAAAATCGCAATTCTTATTGTATATGTAGATGACATAGTTGTGATAGGAAATGATGAAAAAGAGGTGTCCTATCTCAAGGCAAGCTAGCTAAAGAGTTTGAGATGAAAGATCTAGGGGCGCTATGATATTTTCTTGGGATTGAGGTAGTTAGATAAGATCATGGCATCTTCATTTTTCAAAGAAAGTACATCTTAATCTTCTAGAGAAAACTGGCATGTTGGCTTGTCAATCAGCAGATTCGCCAATTGAGGCTAATCATTGCCTCAATAGTGGTGATGGTGAACCTACCGACAATGGCAAATTTCATAGGTTTGTGGGAAGATTAATATATCTTTCTCATATTCGACCTGATATTGCTTATGCTGTAGGGGTTGTCAGTTAGTTCATGCATGATTCCTATAGTACACATCTTGATGTTGTTTATCATATTTTACGGTATCTTAAGTCTATCCTTGGAGAAGGATTTCTGTTTTCTAATTATGGTCACTTAAAATTAAAAGCTTTCACGATGCTAATTGGGCTTGTTCAGCTGATAATTGGTGGTTTACATTGGGATATTGCACGTTTGTAAGAGATAATCTGGTTACTTGGTGAAGTAAAAAACAGATAGTGATAGCTAGATCAAGTGCAGAGGATGAGTATAGGGCTATGGCACATGGCATTTGCGAATTTCTATGGTTCCAAGTTCTATTGAAGGATTTTGAATTGAAATGTGAAAATTTTATGAAATTATATTATGACAATAAAACTGCCATCAACATTGCTCATAACTTAGTACAATATGACAAAACTAAGCATATTGAGATTGATTGCCATTTCATTAAGGAAAAACTATGCAAGGGTTCAATTTGTATGCCATTTGTGAAGTGTACGGATCAATTAGCAGATATTTTTATTATAGGGCTTAGTAGTAAGATTTTTCACCCTATTATATATAAGTTGGGCATGAGAAATATCTATGCCTCAACTTGAGGGGGATGGTTAAGTTAGGGACATTATTATACCTTGTACGTTGGTCTCATTAGATAAATAATAATAATAAGGGAGCTAACCCCAATTTTTTGGTTGCTCTCTCATTCACCACCATAACAGTACTCTCTCCCACGCTTTCTCCTCTCTTTTCATCTCTACAGTATTCTTAACAAAAAAAAAATTTAAACAATATAATATGTTAAATAATATAATTTTCTAATTCCATATATTGACATTTCATATGTTGTCCGTATTATGGCTATTAGCTACCCAACACAAACTCTCCTCTTTTTTTTGGGCTTGGAATCGACTATGTTAAAGATAGAATTCTAAGCACGATACATATGAAGTTAATATTAAAAGAAAATATATTATGTTTTATAAAGAATCTTATTGTTGGATGGATTTGAGCCAAAATATCTTGTAATGAAGGTAAATATTTTTCCAATTAGATTACGTAATCATATTCATATTGTATAATTTATGTCAATATCAGTTTGTCTATATTATTTCATTATAAAGTGTTTAACATAATAATTATAGTTTATTCGTATGATTCTCGATTTGTTTCGATTTATGATTTCCAAAATTAGGATTTCAGTCCACAATTTATTTCTTGATTTGACAAATATGATCTACAGGTAAGTTAAGCTTGTGATTTACTGCTCATTGGTAATGCAGATCCGGCATTATAAGTCCGAAATATAATTTTGGTTTTTAAGAGTTAGAGTTCTCTTCTACGAAATGAAAGAGACAAGAGTTCCCGGGGATAAAACATTTTGGAGTCCTTGTGGAATTGAAGGTCCTTTAAGCTTTTTTTAAGTTCTTTCTATTGAGGCATTTCTTGCTAGAAAATGATGAGTTTTTTTTTTTGAAAAAATTGTAGAAAGTACAAAATAATCTTTTAGAGTTTGATGTCACCTCGAAAGAGTTTTCCGTTTGTGTGCGTTCAAAGTCAAACACTTAGCTCTATTTGTTTCGACGTAAAATATTTTAGAATAAAAAATATTTTTCATTTAAAATGATTTTGTAAAGATTTTTTTTTTTCGTTTTATTTTCTAGTGTTTGGTTGACACTTGAAAAACATTTTTTAAAATAAAAGTTTTTCATTATTTAGTTCAAACAAAATACTTTTCACAACAAAAGTTATGATCCCGACTATCATTCGCTGTCAATGAAAGTGGATAAGCCAATACAACATAATTTTTTCATTGTTGGTTTGCTCATGGTTTGTGGCCTTTTTCTGACCATGCCAAGACGAGGCAATGCTTGTTACTGTTGTATCTATGAATTTCGTAGACCAAAGTGCAGTTGCAAGGTCATCCTGTAATACCAAAAATAACTCATCGATTTTTTTTTGAAAGTTAATTTTGGTCTTATGATGTAAAACTTTTTACTGAACAAATATTTTATGTTAATTTTATCAAATCAAACAATGACAAATAATTTCTACGTTGAAACAAACGGAACCTTAATTGGGCATCAAAAGCTGTGGGCCTTTCCCACATTGGCACTGATATAGGTATAATACCAATAGTAGCTTTAGTGTAATCGCCCTCTCCGCAAGTTAGGCCCTTTTGAAGATGGCTCTTGGATGGTATCTTATTGCTCTTCTCTTTATGTTGTTGAGTTTCTCCCTTTCCCATGTATTATATCAGGTGCTAGCATAAACTAATTGAATGAATTTGTTTTTTCGGACTTTTGCACGGTATCTTAGGCTTCGTTTTGTAACCAGGCTTAACATCAAGCATTTTGTTCTTTCTTAGTCTTTAGGAAGAATAAGCAAAAAGTTTGTTTGGTTAAAAAATAGCTTTAAACCACCATAAAAAAGGGCAGCCTGGTGCACGAAACTCCTGCGCATGCAGAGTACGAAAAACGGGACGGACCACAAAGGGTCAATAGAAAATGTTGTGATTGGGCAATTGACTTGTTTCCAGCTTTAAGCGAAAAGGCTAAAAGCCCAGCTTTAAGCAAAAGGCAAAAAGTTTGGCTTTAAGCCAGAGCTAACCGTGGCCTTAATTTTTGACAAAGAATAACACTGCATGAATAAGAAGTTAACTTGTTTAACTTGTTTACTGCAGTAGTCTTTCCTTTCCTTTCTTCTCTTTTTTGTTTTGCCCTTCCTTTAATTGTTGTATCTCACAGGTATGGCGTGTCTCCATTTGAGTATGCACTTGGGGAATCTGGAGGAAGCCTACAGTTAGCCATTGTAAATGCCCAGATTAAATGGCCAGCCGGGCCTAACCCTCCGTACCCAGATGCTCTTCACAAGTTTGTGACATGGATGCTCCAGCCCCAGGCGACGGTTCGACCTCGCATAGACGATATAATCATTCACGTTGACAAGTTGATCTCAAAGTTCTCTCATTGAAGAAATGTCGATGACAAATGTCGGGTTAGTTCACTGTTATACCATTTGCATTTCAACCTATTGAGTGATCAACGTCTGGTATCATCAATTTATTGTGAAAATGTGATAAGAAAATAGCAATCTCTTGTTATTGTTGAACAGTTTTTGGAGTTGGTTTTGGCCACGGTGCAATGGCTTACAATCTTTATTTTTTTTGTAATTTAAAGCTTTTCAGATCTTCCATGCTTCCATAGATTCCAAATTAAAAGTTTATTCCCCCCCCAGGTCGCTTGTCTGTTTGAGGCTGAAGTGGCGGGGTTGCTTTTGAGAGATATAAATCTCTTCCTTGTGTTCTGTCTATTTTCCTTCTAATCAAAAAAAAAAAAAAAAAGATTGCTGAAATTAAAGATGGCTGCTGAAGATAAGGATAAATAGTTGTTAGTTTTGAATTCCAATTGTTGTTGTGCGTGTATAAAATGGTATGGAGAAGATACTGATGAGGGGAAGAAGAAAAAAAAAGAATTTATGGCCAATTCTTATGTCATGAGTAGCTATGTCTTTTATTTAGGGTGGAAGTAAGACGTAAGTTAAATAATATTGGGATTTTTTTATATTTATTTCACATGGTAATTTTATAACTTTATTTTTTTAATACTTTAAATATAATATATTTATATTTGTTTTCTGTTATTATAAATACAATGATATACAATGACTTTATCTTACATTAGCGTTGGGCACACGCGATGCATGTACAACTTGAATTATTTTAAAATACTAAAAAATAAAGAAAGAATAGACACAAATCAGGAGAGAATGGGCAGGTTGATTTGTAGATTTGTAGAGAGAGAAGAAGTGAGTAGTTATAGGCTGAGCGCAATTTAAAAAATAAGAAAAATTCACACAATTTTAATTTTTGGGAACACCAAATGGGTGTTCTTCTTTTATAGAATAGTATATATGTCTCAATGAACTAAGATGAGCTCTGTTCAGAAAAGATGAGTTGTGCCTAGGAATTAATTTATGAGAGATAACTCGTTCTAATAAAAAATGAATCATACCCTACTCATGAACTCATTAATATACGATTATTATTGAAGAAGTTATTTTAACTTGTAAATAAAATATATCATAACTATGTTAGTGGATTAAATTTTAAAATTGGTACAAGAATTTCTTGTTACATGAGTAATAGTGTATTTGATACCCAAATCTTTCATCAAAATTCAATTTTATTTGGCTTACGTTAAATTAACTTTCTAATTAAAATACGTTCAACAATTTTTCTTGAATTAGTTTAAAATTAATTTTTAAATTTATAATAATTCGTCACATAGTCTTTAAAGTTCGACATTTATACTATACTATATTAAATTTTATATTGTTACGAAAAACTAATTCTTTCACAATCACCATTTCTCTGCTAAAGACGGAATAGTTTAGAGAATCTAGCCGTGAAAGAAAATTAACTTATGATTTCCAAGGTCGGAAGCTGATTTGTGGACTTTAATGATGCAATTTTAAGTGCATGATGTCAAGAAATAATATATCTCTTGTGAAGGTGTTCCCAATTAGAAAATAAAAACAGTTATTCTATAAAAATATTATTTTGAAGGTAGATTAATTTGATTGATAGACTTTAATAATAAAAATCCAAATTATTTGGTTCGCAAGGAATTCAAAAATTTTATTATATCCAAAATTGACAATAAAATAATAAATTTTACAAAAAAAGAATCTTTTTTCCCAAATAAAATAATTAAATCAATTTATCAAACTAAACTTCCCTTGAAAACCATTCTTGAATTAATAGAATAAAACAATGAATCCATTGATACTCCTCTTCCAACCTTAGCAATGAAACTTAGAAATTCATGAAAGAGAGAAAAAAATTAAGATTTTTAGAGAACGGTGGAAGAAGAATAATGGCCAAGATTTATATAATCAAAGGTTACCTACACTGTATATGATAGAAGATAATCTAAACATTTTCTACTTCTAAAAAGAATCCCATTATACCAAAACAATATTATCATCTAAAAGTACACAAAATTTCGTAATATTAATTACAAGCCTAAATTACAAGGGTTATAACATCCCGAATACTAAAATAATAACCTTTAGTGCTAGCCCAAGTTGAGCTCATGTTTTTAGAGTCAAATTTTGAATTTTTCTCATCATTTTCAAGCTATATCCGCGTATTGAAACCAATACTTTTCAAATGCACTCCAAGCTCTCAAATATCATCTCTTAATATCTAATTTAAGTTTTGCAAGAAAAAAATATGTTTTAGCACAAATTTAATTGTATTAGTAGAAATTATTATCAAAAGAATACAGTAATTTCTATATTAATATATAAAAATATGTATTAGTAGGCCTTTATTAGAAGAGGTGTTTGGTATTGCTGAAACTAATAACTTCTAGATTGTAATTTGTAGCAATAGTTGAGAGTTTTTAATAATTGTGTTAGCTTGTAGCTGAAATAGAAGAAAAAATAGTTATAACTTATAACAAAAGTTATGAGTATTTAAAAAAATTGTAATTTATTGCTAAAATTAGTAATAAAAAGCTAAAAATAAATAAGAAAAACTTTGTGAGAACTCTTAAATAAGTCTTTTCAAAAAGTTTGTAACATTTAATTTTTCACTTCACAACTTTTAATATAATAAATGACAGCATGTGCAAATGGAAGTCTTGGTGGGGGATGTAACTGAGGGGAAGGATTAATGTTACAGTAGTGGTAGGGAAACTTTATTTTGTTTTTTAGTGTTTGAATTAAAACATTCAAAAACAAAAAAAGAAGAAGATATTTTGCTAGACAAAACAGTCCAAAAGAAAAACTGTGTGAATCCAATCTCAATTGGCATGAAAAAGATATAAAATAATTATCACTTTTAAATATTATAAATCCATTGTAAACTTTATTAATAAAATAAAAAGTTATCATTTTAATATATATATATATATATATAAACAGAAAGGTTCTTGACATTACCAATTGAGGCTTTTCAAAAAACTAATAAAGATGTGATTTAAAAACTCGGTTGTCAAATGAAATAACTTTTTTTAACCCTCCATTTGTTTTAATGTAAAATATTTTAAATGAAAAATATTTTTACAAAAAAATATTTTTTAATTTTATTTTCTAACGTTTGGGCGACACATGAAAAATATTTTCAGTTTTTTATTGTTGAATTAAACAAGATATTATCACAACAAAGTTATGGAAAACATTTGAATTTGGTCTGATGCATCCTACAGCTTCGTTACTACTGTTTAAGATAACTTTTCCTATGATTTTTTTTGTAACTTATTTTCATCTTTTCAGAATCTTTTTTATTTAAATTTTTTATTTTTTTTATTCATCATGATAAAATAAATTTAAAATTATAACCGTTTTGACTAGAGTTTTGAAAAAAAATTCACTAAAAAAATAAAAAAAAAAACCTTACAAAGCCTTAAAGTGGCATTTTAAGGCTTTTTTAATCTTGAATGACATTTTTATTAATTTTTTGGTTATTTTTTCACTTTTCTAATTTTTCGTAACGAGAGAAATCTAAAAAATATCATTATTTGAACTAACGTAAATTTTTTTACTAAAGACGTAAAAAATCACATAAAAAAGCTTATTCCAAATAGTAATCACCACCGCCATTAGTTTATGTGTTTTCCTTTTAGAAATCGATACAAAAAATCTAAAAATTTGAAAAATGTCAAACTCAAGACGTGTCTCTTAAAAATACGAAAAACAATTTACTAATTTATTTAAAGAAAAATAATTTTATCTTATAATGTAAAATATTTTACTTAAAAAAATTATTTTACTTATTTTTTATTAATCGAACAGTGAAAAATAAATAAAATATTTTATCAAAAAATATTTTACGTTAAAATAAAAGAAACCTAAATTTTAATTAGCTTGAAAAGCCAAAAAAAGACGTAAAAACAAAAAATAAAATGTAAAAAGCAGGCAATGTCAAAACGAAGCCTAACCCTGATTATACGGGTAAATGGTATGCAATGAATAACTAGTTTTTTTTTTTTGTTTCGTTTTTAATAGATTTTTTTTAGTATTATATTAAATGAATGTACTTTTTAAATTTCTCTCATCAAAAGAAACAAAAAAGTAAAATCTTTTAATTAAAATTTAAAAAAAATTCATATAAGACGAAAAAAGTCAATTTAACTGGCTTTTTAGCTTTTTTTTTAGTTTTTTCGCTTTTAGTGAATTTTTTTTAAAATCAGCCATAACGGGCATGCTTTTTAGAATCCTCTCATAACAAAGACCAAAAAAATAAAAAAATTAAACCAAAATATA
>JAULJZ010000023.1:7561102-7576781 GCA_032270985.1 Heliamphora pulchella
TGTATTTGTGTCATGATGGCGTCGTGTTGCACATCTGTGGCCGTGATACTTAGGTTCCAATGAGTCCCAACCATCCTTTTTTCTCTTCTCTTTTCTATTTTGATTTTACTCATATTTTGCTGATAGAGTGTCATTATTTTCTTTCTTCAAGGACGTCTTCGAGCTTTTTGCTCTTATACATAACACTTGGCTGCTTTTAGTTATTTTGCAATTTGATGGGAGAACCAATTACCTGCTAGCAGACTGAAGCAATCGCATCCAAAAGGAAAGGCACTTAAATTTGCACTTGACACTCATAATAGAAATAATTCATCATACGGCGACATTTGGGACAAAATTGTTGCAAAAGGCCATGTATTCCATAACTAATTTAACATGTATTGAACATCAAGAGGTGCACAGAACATTGTACAACAAAAGCTTCAAGCAATAGCCAAGTCAATAAATAAAACAACACACCTAACATGATAGAGACCGGAAGAGCAAGCAGAGCTTTATGATAAAATTGCAAGGAGCACCAGAGTGATACCAGTGTTGCAATTCGCAATGAGCCTTGCAACTTCCACTTTGAGTGGCTGCCTCGAAGGAGATAGCACTTATGCTGACAGCCAATACGGATCTTCCACTTTTGTTAATAGAACTCTTTACATCTTTCATAATTCATTACCCTATAATTTAGGATATTCAAGCAAAAGAGGATGCAGTTTTGACTTTTTTAAGTAGCCTAATGCTACCCTATCATTCCCCTACCATATTAATCATCTCAGATTATGTTAAATGCAACTATATTGTGCTCAAAATAAGAAAGAATAGAAGGGGAAAGAGGAGATGTGTGATACCCCTTGAAAGGCAAGTATGCAACTGTAGCTATATGTTAAATTGTGATGTAAAGAGGTGTAAGTATAAGAGAACAATCTAAGCATTTGACATATGGATGAAGCCGCACCATGACCTGAAAACATTAGCTTTCCTACCTATATCCTCTTCTCACACCTCCACTAGAAATACTAAAGTACAAGCAAAAACTTCCAAGTTGTCCCCAGTGATTAACGTATTCCAGAGCAGTCTGCTGATTAGCCTATAAAACTTATCATGATTTTGCGCTCCATTTTTTCCTGTTCTCTCTTTTGATTCTACTTGTTTTTTGCTGATAAGAGTATCGTTACTTGCTTTCTTCAAGGACATAGCTTTTTGCTCCTATACATAACACTTGGCCGGTTCTAGTTATTTGGCAATTTGATGGTAGAACCAATGACCTGCTAACAGACAAGCGGTCGCATGCAAAAGGAAAGGCACTTAACTTTGCAGTTTCCACTCAGAAAAGAAAAAAATTAGTCATACAGAAATATTTGGAACATAAAATTGCTGCAAAAGACCATGTATTCCATCACTAAATTAACACGTCTAGAACATCAAGAGGTGCACAGAACATTGTACAACAAAAGCTTCAAGCAATAGCCGAGTCAATAAATAAAATAACACACCTAACATGATAGAGACTGGAAGAGCAGGCAGAGCTTTATGATAAAATGCAAGGAGCACCAGAGTGATACCAAGGCCAGCTACAATAGCAAGATAACATGCATAAACCGTCATGAAATCATACATTGCGGCCCTTCCAACTAAAACACTGTAGAAGATGAAATCTCCCAGCCCCAGCTTAATTGCACCAGATGATCCCAGCCCAATTCCCTCAAGAGCCAAATTTTCTATCGAGGCAGCATCCCCCTGCAAGTGCATCTGAATATTTATTCTTTGTTCCATTAATGGTGCAGTGAGCTGAGAATCCCCTCCTGAAATCTGCCCTTCACCAGCATGAACTGAATTCCTTTCATTTTGTCCACTTCCGATAACTAGAAATGTCCCAAGATTTGAACTCGAATTCAAACCCGAATTGGCATTCAAATTGGAATTAGAGCCTGAATTTGCATCTTCATGACCCCCTGAACCAATATTGCTCCTCTCTCTCCATACTCTCCTCTGAATTACACTGTCACTGGGAACTGAATCATTATAAGTAACAGGTCTAGCCTCATAAACTAAAGCCGGGATATCTTCATCCCTAGTTATTGCAAGCTCGACTAAGAGCCTTAACGGCCCGCCGGGCAACAAAACCGCGGCAAGATCATACAATGCCATGGCAACCAAGAGCACCCAAGTGGTCCACTCAGGCAAAAGAGTGAACCAATAAGCAACCAACATCCCAATAACAACCAAATAAGCTTGTGTCAAGAAGATAGGCATTTTCGACATGAACACGGCCAGAACACCCACAACAGAGGAGTTAAACAAGACCAAAACAAACGTGACGCAATCAATAGGAACGCTAAAATCTTGGATAAGGAGCAGAGCAATCTCACCTCCCATGAATCCAAGAACAAGCAAAGCAGAGAAACCCATGTAGTATTTCAGGAACTTGGTGCATCTGAGGTAAAAGAGGAGAACTAAAAGGAAGGTAACAACGGTGACAACCGCGACGAACACGAGGGAGTTCAAAAGGGCACCTTTCAATTTATCCCAAATCGAGTCCGAAGTGTCCTCTGTGTAGGCTATGGTGGCTATCGTGGTGATTGATGAAGAAGATGAAGAAGAAGAATCAGTGTTCAATATGGTGACCAGAATGACGACCAAGAACATGCAAATCGAGACTGGCGTGACGATTCTGATGATTTCTTCGCCGAGTGAGTCAAGGATGCTTGTGGGTTTTGCGTTTCGGTCCATTGGGGTTTCAAAGATTGGATCAATAATTAGGGTTTCAATAATTAGTGTTCTTATGGGTGTTAAATGTTAATGGGTGGTTGAGATCTGGTGGGGGATTTGAAGGGCAAAAGCAAAACGAGAGATTTTGGGTCCTTAAAGTTTTGGGGTCTTGGTCGCATACCCGAAAGCGTATTGGGGCATGATGCTCCAAACTGTTGTGAGCCTCATGGATTTTTAAATATAATCTCAGTCGTTGAAAGTTTAAAACCAACAACAGACTCTATTTTCCTCTTGATCTCATCACAGCCGTAAAATTTGAAACCATCAGTTTCTGTTTGTGAGCAAGGCCTGTTGAGCACGAGTTTGCTGGTTCCACTCCTCCATCTCCCGCGTTGTCTCTGCTCTGTGGCTCTCTCGCTCTTTGTTCTCTCTCTCTCTCTTCTGTCGCTCGCGCTTTGTTTCTCCCTCTCTCGCTCCCTGCCTCCCTCTTTCGCATTCAGTGTTTTGCGTTCTCTCTCGCCAAACTGTAGTCGTGCTTTTGCGGTGCACTGTTCAGCTCTTTCGCTGTAAATCTCTTTTTGATAAGATATTTTTTTCTCTCTCTATTATTTGAGAACACATTTATTAATTAAAAGTATCATAAAATTTGGGATGTTAGTTATCTCACGATATATCTATATAAATGATGTGCATTAAGATTTATTAATATTCTTATCATTTATGATTTCTTAATTTGTGCTTAATTGTTAAATGGTATAGTTATATTATCCTCTTTTAAGTTTATTTAACCCATTAAGTTGATTGGAGTCAATAAATCTTTTATTTAAGGATTTTTTTTTATAATTTATGTGTTGCACAATACATTTACCTCGCTTTGTCATTTTGTATATATCTTATGAACATATTTTAAGTTTGTAAGAATACGTGTTGGCCAAAAGATGATTCGATAATTAGAATTGATAATTTTTCTTGCTATAGGTTGATTATTAAAAAGGAATGGTAGATTGAGATGTATATTTTCAATATATTAGGTCGAGGTTAATGAGGTAAAGAAATGAAGGCAAAACATTTTAATCCCCGACAAGAAAATTGTGAATTATTCTTTTGGAGTTTCGACGAAGGCTTAGCTTGGTTTGTTTTGGTTTAATTTATTCTTTTTGAGCTTCAACTTTTACATAGTTTTTTCTTCAACAATTCAAAAGTTAGTGAAGATTTTTTAGTAATGAATTGGTCCAAAACGCATAGTTGATGGACAATAAGTGAATATTCTTGTACTACCTCTTGGTCCTATGAAACAGAAGATACTAGGTTTGCCAAAAGATGGTTAACATTTATTACGGGAAAACATCAGGTTTCCATTCTTTACATCACTAAAGAGAAAGAAAAAAGGAAAAAAGAAATTTAAGAAGTAAATAAAGAAAAACAGTAGATATAACTAAAGAAGTACATAATGTGGGTTTGATGGTTGGCCTTAGGTAGCAACAAATGATTGCCTGCAACTGTGCCTATTCTGCATTTATCTTCCACACACACACACACGCACACGCACACGCACACACACAACTAAGGATAATAAGTTGCTATCATATTATGTGTATTACTTCCTACAAGCAAATAATAAGAGAGAGTGGTTAAATCATATCAATTTCAAAACAAAGAGCAGCCAAACTGAAATACAACAATAATAACACAATAATTTAGAATGCAATGAACACACAAAAAATCACATTAAGTGATTTCATATAAGATAGACTTTGTAAGCATTTGTTCACATGTGGAGTTCTCGATAGGTGATTCGAAGTATCTAGAGTTTCGTGTTTTCTAAGTGCTCTAGTTGGAGTAATATTTGGGAGTGTATAAGGAGCAAAAACGGTGACCAGGTAAAAGAACGTTGTGACTCAAAACTCTGGGTATTTGGGTTATTTGGGTTGGGATAATTGAGGTCTTTTTCGATTCTTCTTATATTGTGTTGTGAGATTTTTTGAGGTTAGATTTTGTTGGCATATTGCCAATAGTGGCCTCACTGCTTTGGGTTTGCTTCAGTTTGGTAAGTAGATAGGTTCCTACTTAGTTGGAGATATATCTCTAACATAGATGTTGTTTTTGTTTGGTTTCAATCTAGGATATAATTAACTCCATGGAAACATCATCAACAACAACAACAAACAATTTTTTTTTTTACAAAAATTTTTAAAATAAAATCCAATAAATTGGTCTTGAAACCCATAATTGGAAGGCCTGACCCATTATTAAAATCTGAGTAGTCTGAGCCTGTGTTTGGACTAACTTTTTTAGTGACTTTTAGGCTTTTTGGTGTCAAATCATAACTTTTTTGTATCAAATCATGACTTTTTTGTGAGAGAAAAAGTAAAAAAAGCTTGACTTTTTAGTAAGAATCCAAACAAAATGGCTTTTTTTAGTAAAAAAAGCCAAAAAGCCTAGCTTAAAAGCCAGGGCAAACACAAGCTGAAAAGCCAAGTTAATACGAAGAAAACAAGAACTAATCATGTGAAAATTGAGGAGACTTAGACTTTTGAATTATAAATGAAGTGTTACAATGTAAAGCAAAATCAATATGCAATGGTATTTAGAACAAATATCTTGTATAATGAAATACTTTAAGTATATTGGAAATTGATATGACATATAGGTGTTGACCTCCTAGTAATACAGAGACCCTACAAAAGAAAAATATTTGACCAACAAGATTGTTAGTAATATTCTAAGCCAAGTACCTTTCTTACAATTAACAGATGATAAAATAACAAAATTCAAATATTTGATTCGATTGAATTAAAAGACAAACAAGGCAGCATTCAAATTGTATCAGGTCTAAGTAGAACTCACAGGTTCACTTAAACCAAGTAAAATACCACTAAATGAAGGAAATCCCACAAAGAATACATGGATGAGCAAAATCTCACTCCATCCAACTCCACCAGCTCATTTTAGTTGAACATGAATATGTTTTCATTGGAAGTTTTATTTTGAATCCTAATTCCTCTCTTCACTCATTGGTTGGAAAAGTTGAAGAGTAAACCTCCCAATTACCCTGTTGGGTTTTTACACTAATATGGTGATACTCAAGAAAAACTCACAGTACATTCATTTATGAAACGACTGTTTTTTAATTTCATTTGCCTCAAAAATTTTTTCCTTCTTTTCTTTTTTCACTCTTAACTTTGCTTAGAGAAGCTCATGATTGAGACAATATAGAGTCACAACTCGTAAAAAAACTAGTTTCAGCACAATTATAATGTTGTTCTCTTCCTTACTAAGAGAAAGAGAAAGAGAAAGAAAAGCAAAGAATGCTAAAGAGGACGCTTACCATATTCCTTGAAGTATCTTTCTTTGAAGAATGTTGATTCTTCAAATTTAAACACATTTGTAATTATATCCAACACACAATAGCAACTAAAAGAGTTATTTTGGGAATTAAAAAGCATTACTTTTTTGCGAGCATTCATTCAAAGGTGCCACTTGCAAAGCTAGAATGCTGATTATTTGATTCAGTACAGCATTAAGACAAGCCGAGGTTATTTCCAAAGTTCTTCTGCAAACTAATGTAGAGCTTTAGAAACATCACGTGGTAGCGGTTCTTTGATGAATTTTGTATAATGCAAAGATTGGCCAACATTCTTTTTACTTAAAATAATTCCACATTTTCTATAATTTTTAGTTATGTAGTACATATTAAACCCACAAAGGACAAGATCTGCCCTCGAATCAATGTTCAGGTCTTTTACCGTGTACCTCAAACATTCAATATATAGTTACATGGTTCTGTACTAAAAGATTTAGAGTTCCAGCATATTAGATTTCAAAAGTTTGTATTTAGTGTCCACATGGCATAAACTGGCGACCAATCTAGGTATTTATATATAAGTGTGGATTTGTGCCCTCTGGTCTAACTCAATTTCACTTTTTCCAATCACTTACTGTAATAAAAGATTCGCTATTTAACGATATCAATAACATCTTTTTGGTGTTTTCTAACAAATTGAGTTGTTCCCAATAAAATTTGGTGGAAAGAGTAAATACACCAAACATATTTTCAATGTGTTGAATAATAGAAATACAAAACAAAAAATGACAACAAAACAAGCAAGACATAAACTATAATGACCTTTTTTTGGCTTTAGACGACTCAAATGATTGTTGAAACTGTTTGGGAGGTATTCTTCAAATTGAACTTTCAGAATGACTTAAATGCAGCTCATTTTTTCTTGGGTAGCTAAGCCATAATTGATAGATAATAGTAAATTACTTAGAGGATGTTAGTTTAAGATTATTTTTTTACTTTTAGCAAGTAGTTTAGCAAAGAGTTAAGAAAATCTAAACAGATGTAGTTATTGGATTTTGCTTATAACTTCTTACTCTAAATCAACAAACACAAATTCTACTACTTGAAGTTATAAGTTAATATCATGAACAAGTATTCATAAAATCTGCTTTAAGGCATATTCATATCTTGTCAGCTATAATCATTAAGTTCATAAATCCAAATACATCGAACACCGTCTTAAACATATCGCAACTATTTGTTTTAGGGGTGGGTTGGGGGATAAAACTCAAAAGATATACTTCACTAAAGTGCATAAAACCGACCAATATTAAGAACCCAAGGTAAGTCACATGCACTAAAAACCACAAACTAAGAAAAAATTCAATGACAATTTAGTCACTGTTAACCAAAGGTAAAATCAACAGTCAAAATACAAGGCTGTAACACAAAACTCATTTATATTTCCATTTATTCCCAATGTAGGCAAATGTTTTTTAGACAACACAACTGAACAACATGAGAAAGTGAAAGTTTAGAATACGTTTACATATCAAATTCGAATAAAAGAAGCATCATATATAATGCTTTAATAAATAACCCAAATCCTTGTGATTAATGTCACTTGTCAATGTCAATTTCAAAAGTAAAATGCGATCTCAATGGAAAAACCCACAAAAAAAGAGCAAAAACTCATACACACTGGGGACAAAAAAAATCGGGTGGTGCCAATGGTGGAGCTAGGGTTTGGGGGGTTTGTTGGGAGGTTCAAAGGTTGGTGGCGGAGGATAATTATAGAAAGAGAGAATCGCCCAATTGGGGAAGAAACATGGCAAGACACCTAGGTGGAAAACATGAAATACTTATTAAAAATAGATCTCGACTGACCTTACCCGTGGAGCTGTGGGCTTCTTGCTGATTAGGCACTTGAAGGTTTCGAAAGTCCAATTGCTCTTAGATTTCGAAGGGGATAATGAGCGTGACAATCTTAGCATCCAAATTGATAACATCCCTAAGAATTCCAATCAAGATGGAGAAGAATCAAAGTCATGCAATGATCATTAATTGGAAAAATGGTCTTGAATGTAACCTTAGAACCGATAACATAACAGAATGGCATGTTCCAATACGAAGCTATCACCTAGTTTTGAGTGCAGGGACACACAATTTAAATTAGAAGGGCGAATGATTTTTATAAATTCTTAAGCAATAGTATCTAGTGATTTTTCTATTCATCTGTGGATCTATTTTTATTGCATTTCACTTAACCAATTCGATAATTAATCTGATTACTCTTTTCGTAGAAAGAAAATCACGAAACTTCAAAATATTACAAATTTGGCAGAAGTCAAGTACGGAGGTAAATTGTAGCAACAAACCTTCTCAAAGAGGGTAAAAAAAATTATCTTTGACTTGGGCCAAACTGATGGGACTTGCTTATTAATAGGATTAAGATGCTGCGTTTGCACCAAATTTGAGGAATTCGTCCCCATAATAAAGGAATAAGGTAAAATGGGTATGATGACCATATTGTTCTTTGATGTCCTATGAAAGTGTCTATTTTTTGTCCTAAATTTATGTTCATAATCACGCTATTTTTGAATTCATATTGCACTATCATTTAGCAAAAAAATCGCATTAAAAGGGCTCCCACATGTAAACGGTAAATTATTATATTTCAAAAACGGAAGAATCATGTCCAGTCTTATACTTAGTTGTTTGGACTTTGACCCACCCCTTTAGCTTACGTAGATGGCCTACCTTTTAGTAAGAGATCTCGGATTGTATGGCCCTTCTTGGACTTCTAAGTACAAAGAAGGATGAGATATCTATATTCTATATTCAACGTACAAAGTCATCGAAATTCGTAACTTATCTATTTCGTCATTGTATAGAGTACAAGCCAATTTCGTCACCCACAACTTGTTGTATTCAAATTTTTGTACTATTCCGCTTCAATATTTCTACATTTGTATGGAGAATATTTTACAACCTAAACCAACGATGCACCTACACACATTATGTGTATATAGCATTCCTCAATCTAATACACCAGTTCCACCAACTCAAATGAAAACTAAAACTAATATGGACCTTGTCTTTCTAAATACTTTGTAAGACCATGGTTCTCTTTCTCATAGCCATATTTAAATTGTAAGCAAAGCATGTTGGGGATTTTCAAAAGAATTGGTTTACGTTTGCATATAATGCTCCTTAGTAAGGCATACAGAAGTAACTCATTCGAACCTTCCTTCAGAAAACTCAGCATTATTTATGAGATAGGAAATCGTCAACACCAAATGATTAAAAACAATAGCCCTATCCCTCCCATTTGGATCCCATGGCCACTCATTAATACATTCAGTGCTAACTTTCATTAACCAATAGGTCTACGTGGTCTCAACTGAAAACTAAGGATAACTCTACTGGTAATTCAAGCAAATTGTAAGAGAATTATTGCATATAATTACGCATATTATGATACATATATTGTAGGTGAAATAATACTCAAACAACAAGGGAAGGTGTTCATTCATGGTGCCACATATTGACAAGAAAGTGTGAAGCAAATCTGTGACGGTCATCATACAAACAAATATCCAGCAGTGTCCAATTGTTATGCTTCCTTTTAGACAATGTTTACATCCAATTACCACGCATAAAAAACAACCAATTATCACGCATACCAATAACATATTCGGATGGAATAAAATGTAAACATTAGCGTTACCATTCAACTGTACATTTCATCGTTTGATAGCAGATCATACATCACAAAATACAAAATACTAGCAATGAATGCCAACATAAGTACAACTTCAAGAGCAAGCATTTCCATTGAATATCATAAACGTCATCTACTTCTTGTTCATGCGAGGAAAGAAAGACACAACAAAAGACATCCAGCACAATTAACAAAATAGCTGTAAAAGCTCTGCAATTTCTGCAAAGTGCTGATTAAAGGCCTCTTAAGATTTTTGAATATTCTCTAACTGCTGCCCTTGAGAAACTTGTAATGCCAGCACTTGGTCAAGGACGTCCCTCATATGACCTTGTTTACTTCGAAGCTTAGATAGCTGCGAGGCAATGCCAACAGGAGCCGTTGGACCTCATTTACGAGACTGTTCATCCCCCTCGGAGGGCTGCATCGAAGAACCTTCCCCTAGATGAGAAGTGTCTCTCGACCCTACCACCTGTTTACCCTTTGAACCCCATCGTGAAATATATGAGGAGCTAAGAGTGATCGTATGAATACTCAAGGGTCGCTCAACTGGGGTTCGGCGGTTGATAGGGAGCTCATGGACATTGTTTGAATGAAAGAGGTTGGTGAGAAAAAGTTTGTAAGGTAGAGCTTTGTCACGGTTGGCTTGGGTTTTGGACGGATCAAATTTGAGAAAATTCTTCATAAAAATTCGACATACATCAACTTTACGGCCAGCTGTAATATACACTATCTCGTATGCTTGACGATGGTTCACGTTCGACAAATGGGTACGGGGGTCCGCATTGGTACTAAGGAAAAGATTGAATAGCTTCTACTCATCTTTTAGCCAAGCTTGTTTCAATACACTATGGTCCGTCCATTCCATGATTTCTCCACACAAAATTGGGCTGATGGCGTCCCTCGACAAAGGAATTTATTGGTACTTTGTGTCGACAGGATAGTCGAGCTCACCGCCAGAAATAGGTGCAATGCCAAGGCATTCACCAATGAAGTGGATATTAAACTCAAAATCAACACTCCGAACGATGGAAATGAACGATGATGCCAATTGAGAAACTGCCCTGATGTTGCTATAGAATTTTTGAACCAATGCGAGGTTCACCGAACCATGGTATGCAAGAAGACTCTGCTAACCTAAGGTACGAACCCAAGATACAAATGGAAGTTGCGACAGCTCATTAGCAAAGACGGGACGTTCACAAATAACCTCGCGTGAGGAGTAAATAGAGTGAAATTGGTCTGAAGCATACTAAGAGACAAACCTAGTTGAGTCAAATGACGCTTTCTTAGCCTTAGGAGGCTTTCAAGTCGAGATTTTGGGAGCCATATACCTCAGCCACTAAAGAACAAAATACAACCTTCAAACACACGAATCCCAAAAACCCGAAAGTTGAGATCGAAAGAAGAGGGAAAAGGGAGAAATGTGGTTACCTTCACGAGTGGGATATGTGAAGACCCTTGAAGGGAGTAGATGAGTCCGTGCCCAACCTCTGAGAGTCGATTAAATTAGGGTTTGAAGATGGGAAAAGGTATAATCGCACTTGAGAAATGGATACTACTGTTAGGGTTTTAAGAGGTGAGGCTGCAAAGTATGGAGGTTGCATGTACAATTTAGAGTAAAAGAGAAGAAGCACATGGACTAGTAGGAGTAGAAACGAGGGTGGACTCAACCTGTGCTTCAGCGGGCATTGGGCGCGAACTCCAGAGACCAATTCGGCGTTTGAAGATGGACAGCATGTGTTGGGCGCGACACCTACTGTAAGTGGCGTTGTACAGGCCTGTTGAGCGCATTATGAGCGCGGATTGGGCGTACTTGGCAGAACAACTAAAAAATAACATTTTAGTTGAACATGCGTTTCACTTGACGTAAAGTGGGTGTTGAGTTGATAAGTAAAGCATACTTAGGAAACACACATTTCATTTAAACCCATTGTATTGAAAGCATGCTTGTTGAATGCAGGATTTGAGAATAAATAGCTTCAACGACGATTTTCGTTCAAATTACCGCTATATATTATCGGGAGGTCTTCTTGTATTGAAAGTGATTTTTGTGGAAACAATAATAACTACCGTGTGTCCTAACAAGAAACTTATGCTTAAATTCTGCAGGCCACTTTAGTTTTTTAATCGTTTTAAGTAGAAAAACATTCTTCATTAAAATTTTAATTTATTTAACTATTACTTTTCTGTAAAGACACTTCAGATAAAGTATCCCAACCAAATGTTGTTGAGTGCATATTAAGGCTAGTGTAAACCCAAAAAAGAAAACATGACGTAATTATGTAAAAATACTTTACTTTTAAGCTAAAAGATAGGAAACAATATGAACTCAAAACCTCATAGAACTAGATTTTTGATACTATGTTAAGTCACCAATTGTCACGAAAGCTTAAGCTGTTAGAAAATGAGCCCAACATTATATATCAAGCTATCTAGCACTCTCTAAGATATCAATTCTCAGATTTGATTATTTTACCCATGTCATTAAATGTATGCCATGTTGCTTGGGGTTTACATATTATGTGTGTCATTTTCTTGTGAGTACCACATGTTGAAGTTTTAATTATTTAGCATTCTCTAGCAATCTATAGAAATTAGTATGTCTTGAATGTGCGTAAAAATCATAGCTACTCCTAATGCTAAGGACTGGTTATTTTCGTTTTTTTGAACAATGTAAGTAACATGTTGACCATTTTAATTCTTTAATTATTTACCACACCATTGACATTTTGGTTAGAGCTAATATAATTAGTGTAAATAATTTTAACCAAAGGTTCTTGAATGACATGGGCAAAATGGAACATTAGAATTATATGGTTTATATATAGTAGTTGATCAAATAGGAATGGAAATCCGTTACTAATCCAATAAATTGTTATCCAAGATTGCATTATGGAGATACATACAGCAACTTAGTGAAGCTCATGATGTCGGTAAGAAAAACGTTGTTGCCCCAATAGCTAATGATGTGATAAGTGCTAAACCATACTTGTTTCATGGAGATATCACCATTTGTATCCTCAAAATGCACAAAATATAAAAATAAATAAATCTTTACTCAATTCCACAAATCCTGTATCTCGAAATTTTGCTATATTTGTTCTTGCTTGAGTGATGCCTCTCTATTTCTGAAATACAATAATACTTTTTATATTCAATAATATATTAACACTGATTTTATTAGTTTAAGCATGCTTTGGTTTTTCCTCACCTTAGTTTTCTTTGCACGATAATAATACATTTCTTGACCTTATGTGGAATTTCAAACAAAATTCCACAGTATATGTTGCTGTTTAAATTTGCCCAGACAATGTTATGCTTCAATTTTAGAGAATTCAAGTTCTAAAGTTATTAACACAACCTTTCAGTTATCGCCTATTTATGCACAGAGAGTTGACTTACTCGATTCAATCATAAACTCATCCTTAGAATTTAATATGTTGTTGAACTTGCTATTGAGACCATAGCTGTCTAATCGTGAATCGAATCCTAGTTTTTTGAATCATGAATCCAATCGAGTTGAGTGTTTCTCGTAAGATTCGGCATAAAGTAAAAATATCACAATCACATTAAGTGGTAAAAATGTTCATGTCCCATGGTAATTACGATCACATTGAGTGGTAGAAATAGTCTTGTGCTTAGACCTTTAACTTACCACATAGCATCCAATGATCACATCAAGTGGTAAACATGTTTTATAGTAATTATCATCCCTTTGAGTGGTAGAAATAGACTTGTCCGTAGACCATTGATTTACCACAAGGCATCCAATGATCACATCAAGTAGTAAAATTGTTCATGTCCAATGGTAATTATGGTCACATTGAGCGGTAGAAACACCATTGCCCTTACACTTTTGATTTACCGCATGGCATCCTATGATCACATGGAGTGGTAAAAGTGGTAACGTGCAGTGGTAATTATGGTCACATTGAGTCGTAGAAACACTCTTGGCATTACACCTTTGACTTACCACATGACATCCTATGATCACATGGAGTGGTAAAAGTGGTTATTTTCAATGGTAATTATGGTCATATTGAGTAGTAGAAACACACTTTTTCTTACACCTTTGCATTAATACATTGTTTCTAATGATCACATGGAGTGATAAAAGTGGTCATGTCTAGTGGTAATTATGGTCACATTGAGTGAAAAAAACACCCTTGGCCTTACACCATTGACTTACCACATGGCATTCTATGGTCACATAGAGTAGTAAAAGTGGTAATGTACAGTGGTAATTATGGTCACATTGAGTGGTAGAAACACTCTTGGTCTTACATATTTGACTTACCACATGACATCCTATAGTCACATGGAGTAATAAAAGTGGTCATGTCTAGTGGTAATTATAGTTACATTGAGTGGTAGAAGCACTCTTGGCCCTACACTTTTGACTTACCACATGGCATTCTATGCTCACATGGAGTGGTAAAAGTGGTCATGTGCAGCGGTAATTATGGTCACATTGAGTGGTAGAAACACTCTTGGTCTTACACCTTTGACTTACCACATGGCATTCTATGGTCACATAGAGTGGTAAAAGTGGATGTCTAATGGTAATTATGGTTACATTGAGTGGTAAAAACACTCTTGGCCCTACACTTTTGACTTACCACATGGCATCCTATGGGCACATGGAGTAGTAAAAGTGGTCATGTCCAGTGGTAATTATAGTTACATTGAGTGGTAGAAACACTCTTAACCTTACACCTTTGACTTACAACATGGCATCCTATGGTCACATGGAGTGGTAAAAGTGATAATGTCCAATGATAATTATGGTCACATTGAGTGGTAGAAACACTTTTGGCCGTACACCTTCGATTTACCACATGACATCCAATGGTCATATGAAGTGATAAAAGTGATCATATTCAGTTGCAATTATGGTCACATTGGGTGGTAGAAAAACTATTGGTCTTACACCTTTGATTTACCACATGGCATCCTATGCTCACATGGAGTGGTAAAAGTGGTCATGTTCAGTCGTAACTATGATCACATTGAGTGGTAGAAAAACTCTTGGCCTTATACCTTTGACTTACAACATGGCATCCTATGGTCACATAGAGTGATAAAAGTGGTAATGTGCAGTGATAATTATGGTAAGATTGAGTGGTAAAAACACCCTTACCCTTACACCTTTGATTTACCACATGGCATCATTTGATCACCCGGAGTGGTAAAAGTGGTCATGTTCAGTGGTAATTATGGTCACATTGAGTAGTAGAAACACTCTTGACCTTACACCTTTGACTTACCACATGGCATCCTATGGTCACATGGAGTGGTAAAAGTGATAATGTCCAGTGATAATTGTGGTCACATTGAGTGGTAGAAACACTTTTGGGCGTACACCTTTGGTTTACCACATGACATCCAATGGTCACATAGAGTGACAAAAGTGATCATGTCCAGTAGTAATTATGGTCACATTGAGTGGTAGAAACACTCTTATCCTTACACCTTTGATTTACCACATGGTATCCCATGCTCACATGGAGTGGTAAAAGTGGTCATGCTCAGTGGTAATTATGGTCACATTGAGTGATAGAAAAACTCTTGGCCTTACACATTTGACTTATCACATGGCATCCAATGGTCACATAGAGTGGTAAAAGATGTAATGTGCAGTGATAATTATGGTAGGATTAAGTGGTAAAAACACCCTTACCATTACACCTTTGATTTACCACATGGCATCCTTTGATCACCCGGAGTGGTAAAAGTGGTCATGTCCAGTGGTAATTATGGTCACATTGAGTGGTAAAAACACTCTTGGCCTTACACCTTTGACTTACCACATGGTATCCTATGGTCACATGGAGTGGTAAAAGTAATAATGTCCAGTGATAATTGTGGTCGCATTGAGTGGTAGAAACACTTTTCGCGGTACACCTTTGATTTATCACATGACATCCAATGGTCACATGGAGTGATAAAAGTGATCATGTCCAGTGGTAATT
>JAULJZ010000023.1:7576881-7588919 GCA_032270985.1 Heliamphora pulchella
CCCCCCCCTCTCTCTCTCTCTCTCTCTCTCTTCTCTCTCACATAATTGTGAATTCCGAATTCGGCTTCGTAAACTCTAATTTGTGCAATTTTTTGTCTTAAGTTTTTATATCGAGAAGTGTTCCGTAGAATGCTATGGCAGTTTAGGTAAAGAATTTAGATCCCATTTGATTGACCAAAGTATTAACGTGAAAATATATTTAACCCTAATTCTATGGAGCTAATAGTGAAAATTTATTAATGCTACATTTTTTAAAATATTATACATTTTACATTATGGAATTACTTATTCAATGAATTGCATAATTTTTTCATTACCTATTGCATTTAAACAAGAAAAGTATAAGTTCAAAATATATGTAATTTAATTAATCATACATTCCGGTCAATCATAAACTTAAGGCATCATCTCAATCACTAAATAATGCAATCAAGTTTACCATCCTCTTCTTTCTCTCAAGCTATACTAAAATTACGAACTGGTTTCCAATCTTCTTGTTTTACTCGTTTTTTTTTCTTTTTATTTTGCGCAATTGCTCTTCCTTGGTAAGTGGAAAATCTCAACAGGGCAAACATTAACGATGATGCAGCTGGCCCGTTTGGGATAATTGCTTATTTAATTTTGTTTATTTTCACCTTTTGTAATGTTTTTATAGTTTAATTAAATTATTTTACTTTCGACTTATCGTCACCACGAACTAAAAAAATAAATATTTTTTATCAAAATATAAAAAAAATTTAAAAAGAGAGAAAAATAAGTCAAAATAAATTAATAAGTTAAATTTTATGTTATTTATTTTTGTTTTTAGTTAATTTTTTTTCTCTTTTGATCTAAATTTTTTACAATTTCGGTTCATCTCATCGAAACAATTCGAAAAAATAAAAAATTAGTTAAAATACAAAAAAAATTTTAAAAAAAAATAAAAATAAGCAAGATTCTAGAATTCTTGCCCAAACAAGGCTACTTTTATATATTTACGTTAAAACAAATCAATGAACGTTAAAACAAATCAATGACAATCAATGTTTTGAAAATTAAGCCGAAGAGTAAATTAACCGGTCATCGATTCAACTGTCATCATATGAAAAACCAGCCGTGACGTGACATCATAATTACGTAACTAACAAATTTAAAATTATAAAAAAAAGACATCACATCCAACCCTTTAATTCTTAAAATAAAATAAATGAGAGAGAGAGAGAGAGAGAGAGCGCCAAGTGAAAAGAAAAGAAATGACGCTAGAGAAAGAGAAGGTTGAGACTGGCACAAGAGGCAATCAGCAATCAGCAATCAGCAATCAGCCAAAGACTGAAGTTAAGTTTCAAACTTGCAATTTGCATTTTCCAGCGGTTGATTAAACCAGTTTTGTTGGGTGACCGGTTGAACCGTGTTTTTTAATAGTTTTAAAAAAATACGCCGATTTTTCCATCTGAACGGGTTAGTTAGTGTATCCCAAGAAGCAAGACGGTTGGCAGTTTAATCAGTTGATCCGGCCAGTCCAATCCGGTTCGATTCTCAAAACATTGATGACAATCCCCAAACAATTAAAGAACTGAACACCTAAGCAGTCAAAGTAGAAATTAACAAAAGATAAGCCAACTTATTATTAGCTGATAAACACGATAAATAGTTAACACGAAGTCAAATTTACATCACAGAAACAACTATTAAAGCACAATCATCATTAACAGTAGCACTTTTTTTTTTTTAAAAATTACATAATCCTTTAATATAAAGGAAGAATAACCATTAGATTAATGGAAGAATACACTTAACTGTGAACTGCTGTGGTTCGGGGCAGCAAACAGAACAAGAATAGGAAGAAAAGCAAAGACATAAATGATCCAAAACGTGTTCAGATCACCTACTCCAATGAATTTATCAGATCGCTAAATCTGAAAGCCAGCCAATCAGCTTTTGCTGCGACAGCATCTCGAAGTAGAACTCCAGCGTAGCAAACAAACAAGTCAGCACCTCCTGGTTTACGAGCCTATGTAGAAAAGGAAAAATCACGTCAAATGAGAAAGTTCTGGATAGGCAAAGTTTCTTTCACATTAGTCCAAGTTAATGACCATGTGAGTTGCGACATTGAGACCCGGGGGGAAGAACTAGTAATAGACATAAAACCATCCATTCTGGTTCTATATTTGTTCGAATAACCTTGTGACATAATTTTCCATGTATCACATTGGTGAATATTTTTTGAAAACATGTCTCTGAAAATCCACACCCAAGCCCAAAAAATAAACAAAAAGAAAGAACGAAACAGAAAGAGAAAGGAAAGAGAAAATAATATGCATTCTGAAATGTAACAAACAGGATAATATTTTTGTGCATGAAAATGTGAATGCGTCGTACAAGCATACAAGGAACTGCTGTAAGTTCTCTAATTAACTCCAGCATATAATAAACTTTCTTACCTCGAGATCAGTTGCACCATCTCCAATCATGACTAATGACTTGTATCCATGGACCTGCAAAATTAAATCAGATATACAATCAATATTCTTCAAATACCAACATATAACATAATCAATGGCCATGATACTGACCTTCCTTATCTGTTGAACTGCAGTGGCTTTCCCTCCACTCCTTGAAGTAGGCTCATTTCTATCAAACCCCAAGAACTCCCCATTATTTCCAAATAGTAGTTGATTGGCAAAAATGTTTTCTGGTGGAATAGCGAGGAATGATGCAACGGGCTTCAAAGGAATTAATCCGGTTAGTAATATTGAGGACAATCGGGAAATGGAATATATACCTCCGACTCAAATGCTAAATGCTAATTCACATATTCTGCAAGTAATTATTTTAAGAAATGCTAAGCACATCACTAGCCTTCTAGCCTTCTAGCCCACACGTTATTTGAGTGGACCCTCAAGCATATATTAGGAGCACAAGTCCCCTTGTTTAGCAGAAAAGGAAAAAATGTAAATACAAAACAGTTAATTGATTCCCAAAAAAATCCGCCTTTCTCATTCGATGAATAACAATTAAGCAATTTTTTTTTTTGGAGGGGGAGGGGTTCAGGAGGACTATCCCCTTGGGCAATGCAAGGGAGACACTAGAAAGCATAAAAAATATCAGCGGAATATTATTAAATCATTAATACATCTTCTTGGCTGCATAAAAGTACTCATTGACTTGAACGTTAATCTCAGTCAGTTCTGCAGCATTAAAATCAGCAGCTTGTTTAATGTTTTTTTCTTTTATTTTTTTCGGGTGATAACAAATATACTCTTGGTTGAGCACAGAAAATGCTGCGCCTTGTGAAGCTTTTGAATGCAAAGCTCACAGTAGGAGAATGTGTAGAACATGAATGAAATCCATGACATTTAAGGTGCCGCAGCATGCCACATTTTAGTAAAATCTAAGAAATGAATATGATGTAGCATTTCAGTATTTATAACTTAAAAACCACTAAACCTATAAAGCTCTTCCCACATTCGCAGTCAATTATAAAGCTCCGCCCATCTATGCCAAAGCTAAAGACCTGTTATGAAGATTGTGTTTTTGTTTTCCCCTATTCAATGCTTAGACAAAATAAGGGAAGCCGAAAATATGCACTCCATGGTTCAGCAACATACATTAATCATTTGACGAAAGCCTCCAGATATCAGATAAACAGCAGTCTTTTTAGCCTTCAGCTTATTGACCAACTCTTCTATGCCGGGAGAAATCCTACACATTAAGAAGGGGAATCCATATCCAAAAACAGAATGAAGTAAACATGAAAAAATGTTGGCAGTCATCATGTTCTGAGAACCGCGCTGAGGGGGTGGGGAGGAGGGATGGCATCATGTCATGTTCTCAATTGTCATCAATCTTCTAGACATTCAAACAACATATACATATACGTGTGCAAGTCGTTCGCTTCACTCACTATGTTCTCAATTTTTGCCAATCTTTTAGACAGTCAATATTGGGATTGAGTTGGGGGCGTTGGAAGCATTACGTCATGTTCTTAGTTCTCATCATCTTTGTTGTTGAACGCTTTAACATCTTACCACCTTTCAATCGTTACTGCAAATCCTTTTTTTGCATATATTACCTGTATTATGTTATTAATTGATTGGAAATAAATAAAAATGAAACATTGCAGACTTGATTTGGGAACATAATTTAACAAAGTTAAACTACTATAAAGAAAATTTTGAAATTTCAATTCAAGTCTTAATGTGAAAAGAGTTGTAGCCAGCATCATCCCAAATCCACACTTCATAGCTACAATAGGAGTAAAATATGACCTATGTATATGATATAAATAGATATAGTCATATACAAACACACACTCATGAATATACATTTACACACATCCAAGTAATGTTACTATGACTTACCTAAACCGCTTGGTAAGGTGTGAAGAGAAGAGGAGAAGGTTGATGCCAAACTTTCAGCAAAATTAAAATTAAAATATGCCAAACTTACCTACAATAGGAGTAAAATATGACCTATGTATACGATACAAATAGATATAGTTAGATAGATATGGTTAGATACAAACACACACTCATGAATATACATCTACACACATCCAAGTAATGGTACAAATTACAATGACTTACCTAAACCTATTGGTAAGGTGTGCAGATAAGAGAAAATTTAATGCCAAACTTTCAGCAAAATTAGAATCAAAATATGCCACCATGGTCCATGGTACATCTATTGTCAATAGAGCCTTGCCTAATTTAATGGTCGACTCAATCAAAAATGTGCAGACGTGATATAATAATTTAAGGCCAATACGTAGTTGAGTTGTAACATAGCAAACAACACAAACTTTTTATATGGCACAAAGTGTAAAATGAAATCTAGCAATTTTGAGCCATTTCTGAGTCTATCAGAGTGTATGTCCCCTTTTGTGAAGAACCCGGATATCCAAATCAACAAAAGAAATTATAAAAATGGTATCATTACTAAAGTTTTGATTGTGCAGGAAATACCATGTAAAACATTCATAACCTTACTTCCAATATTAAAAATTTAACAATCAGAAGAAAAGGAAAGCACGTAGATGCACACATACATATCTGCATGTATGTATGTATACATTAACATTGTAAGAAAGCTATGCAGGGGACGGTTTAGCTCATAAATAGATTGGCTAGTCAATGTAAAGTAAAGCAAATATGCATATCAAAATAAACAGCTCACCGACATTACACAAGTAAATTTTGTAGTGGGGTGCCTTCAGTTTCTCATCGAAGTTAAATGCGTCTACTCGACTGTATTTTATATATCATCTCATGTGAGTTCCTTCTACTCTAACTCAGATGACCATACTTCCTTCTTATCGATATTATCTAAACTACGAAAACTCACAATTAGAAAGGTTGATCCCAAAATCATTATGCCAAATGGTCAGGCGCTCCAAATTAGAAGACAATTATGTTTAAAGCTACATTAAACACTATGGGCTGATAGGCCTCGAGTGTGCACTGGATGCTCAAACAGAGCAAACATATATTAGAATCTAATACAGCCCTCATACCTTGGGGGGCACTTCACAAGGAAATCCTGGACTTGGGAGAGGGAAGGATTAAATAGAGAGAGTCTGGCAGCCAAGGCCTCCTCAAAAGGGACAGAACCACCCATCGCCCTGCAGAGAAATCAGATATGAAAATCACAAGACATCACCGAAATTAACAACTAACTATTGAATAGCAAGGACATCAAACCTTGCTGTCCATTCTGCAACAGCCTTTCCAGCACCACAAAATTCAGCAAGCTCGTCAATGCCCTCATCCAGGCAGACTGTGCTATCCACATCGAAGCATACGGCATCTGCATTTTGCCACACCTCAAGAACCTCTACAAATTAAGAAAGCACTCGTCAAATACAACACCATAAGTTAGAAGTACCAAGGACCAAAAGGCAAGATCAAGTATGCGGCCACTTAACCCATTACTAGTTCTGCCACTCTTCTATTTGATGAATCTTTCACAACATGAAAAAAATTTGGTACACTGGCTGCATTATTTTTTTGATAAGTAAGAAGCATACAGAAGAGGCATAAAGGGAATGCCACCCGTATACATAATAGAACAGATCATTTTCCGGATAAAGAATCTATGAAATCAACCGTGTCCAACATAGAAAGAGAACCCCTCTGAGAGAGCCAACTATGCAAGTTACAAGAAGAACACACTTTTGTCTAAATAACAAGGTTTTAACCCTGTCAAACAATATCCTATTTCGCTCCACCATAACAACCATATCAAGCACATATACTAACTGCAATATTCAACTCATTTCAATACAAAAACCAACCTAGTTTTTGAAACAATGATCGATGAATGGAACAGAGAAGCCACATGTAAAAACAAACAAATAATTACTCATGTTTTAGAATATGACCTTTTGACGGTAGCGTGTTGTCAAGGCGCCCAGCTGCTGAGCTTTCTAGGGGTTGAATTGAAGCACCAACAGAATTAAATGTATTGGGACGTTTCATCATCCCAATTGGAGTTAGTTGCATGCGTTTTGCTACTCGCAAAGTACAGGATGGAATAGAAGGAGATTGATGCTTTCTCCAATAAGGATGAACCGGGTTGATTCGTGCAGACATCAACGCTTCCATCAAATGGTCTGCCATCAACAAATTCAACTTACATTTTAAAAACTATAAGCCTAATTGTCAATCACTTATAACACCTGAAAATTGCAATCCTTTTTTTGCTACAACTCTAAAACAAAATCACTGATAATAAATCACAAAAGAATCCAACCACTATAATTCACAGCAGCCAAGAGCATAAATTGTTCTAAAAAATATTTATTGTAAGATCATAAGTACAGAACTAAACGCGCATAAATGTATCAAAACGCGGATTCCGTTCAGAGAAAATATAAACCAGCTCCTCTCCAATTCTTAGAGAATTGAAGAGGCTTCCATTTTTCTCTAATAGCAGTAAAGTTGAGCTCAACTTAATAATTTGAACAGTTCATCTTATAAAGCATGTCGAGAACATTATCCATGTAAAAAATTAAATTGATCAGATATCAGTACACATTGGTAGGCACGTGATGGGATCACATAGTTTTGTTATAGAAAGCAGATAACAAATATGACCGTTGGAAGTAGATAAAGCTACGAGCTCAAAGCCCAGCCCAAGACAAGCAGGATCAAAGTTGCAATAGAGAGGCCGGCCCACTATTTGTTCGGCCCATGACGAGTTCGGGCCACCCCACGATACATGAAACCCACATCGGCCCTAAGAAGAAGGATAACTCAAGAGAATTCCATTCCCGATACAAATTATTCAGGAATGTAGGATCTAGCATCCTGAAGCAATTCTAATTGCTTCAGGACGAAGCAAAATCTCTAAAGAATAAGAGGCAGGGTCCTAAGAGGACTCAACCTCTCGGTTGCAACCCCTATATAAAGGTAAGCACTCTGTACCCACAAGTACGCAATTCTGAGCCCAATTCTTGATTAGAAACCTCTCAGAGAGAAATCTAACTTGAACGTCGGAGTGCTTCCCGGTCAAACCAAGCCGGAAAGTACTAACGGTGTTCTTTGTCTTGTAGGAGTTCGATAACAGCGCTAGCAGCCTCCAGTGAGTTCGGCGACCAGGAGTTTGGTTCGTATTCTGTTCGGAATCATCATATTTGAACTAATTCGATTGGTTCTGATTGTGCCATCCAATTTACAGCACGCATAATTTGGCGCCGTCTGTGGGAACGACGACCTCGAACCAACAGAACCATGAGCCAGACTCCTACTGGATTCACTGGAAGCCATACCAAAGGGCAAGGAGAAATCCCTCAGAGATCTATACCAGTTATTCTTGAGAGACCAAGGGCCCCCAGAATTCCTTCAGAGATTCGAAGGCGTAGGGACGATGCCTCACACAATGGGAGACAATTGCATTATTCTACCACAAGTTCTACGGGAGAACGTCCTTCTCCTCCGTCTTCAAGAGAAAGAGGAAGACTAGAGGAGAGGTTGGCCAGGCGGGATAGGATCATCAATAACCTTGAGGAAAGAATGAAACAGCGTGACAGGGAAATTAACGAGTTCAGGTGAATGATCCAGAGGCAAGAAACCCAAAGGGAACCACGCGTAAGGCAAAGAGAAAGTCCCAAACAAGAGAAGACCGAACAAAACCCAGAGTCCTATAGCCTGAGTCACCCTCAGAGGCGGAGGCACAAGGCACCCGATGAGAGCCAAAGGAGTTCTAGGCGGACTGACACCATTAAAGCTGAATTAGTTCGGCCAAGCCCTCAAAGGGTAGCTCGGGCCGAACTGGACCCAAGCCAAGACCTTCGGTTATGGTTAGAAAAAAGAATGGATTCTAAGATGCAGCATGGTGGTGGTCGAACAGCCCAAGACGTAGCAAGAAGGGCCCTTGAACAGATCTCAATATCGCCATTAGCCGAGGTCATTGAGAATGCAGATCCACCACGTAAGTTTTCTCCGCCAAAGTTTGAGATATATGATGGAAAGACAGATCCAGTGAGTCATATTCGGCAATACAGACAAGCAATGGCACTCTGGAGTGGGAATGATGCACTCATGTGTCGCATGTTCCTATCTAGTTTAGGAAAAACAACCCTTAGTTGGTTCTATAAGTTGCCACCTCCTTCCATAGTCAGTTGGCAGCAGCTGGTTGAATCTTTTACTGCTCGGTTCATTACCAACAGTAAACAGCCGAAGAGCTTTGACACACTGCTGGTCCTACGGAAAAATGATGGAGAGACAATTCAAAAATATGCTTGAAGTTATTGGAAAACCTACAACGAGATAGAAGATTGCAGCGAACAGCTAGCTGTGGCATCCTTCAAGATAGGGCTACCTCCTCAAAGCCGTTTAAGACAGTCCCCCACCAAAAAGACTGTCTCCACTATGTCCGAGCTGATGGTGAAAATCGAGCAACATGCAAAGGTTGAGGAAGATATAAGCCAAGCCGAACAAAGTGTAGCATCAATTAAGTAGCCCGAAAGGATAAAGGAAGAAAAGACCAGAAATCCAAGGAGTCCCAGAAGAAAAAGGAGTCAATAGCCTACCAAGCTCTGCAAACAGTGTTCAAAAAACCTCCGCACAAACTCCTGGACCAGACTAAAGATAAACCTTATTTTCAATGGCCACCAAAGTTGATCGGGGATCCGAACAGACGAGATCATAAGTGAAAGTGTCACTACCACCGAGATCATGGTCATCTGACTGGGGAATGGCAAACATTCAAAAAACATTTAGAAGATTTGGTCTGAGCAAGGCATCTTATAGAGTTTATTGACACCGAGAAAACTACTATGGAAGAGAGAACACAGGTACAGGACCAAAGGCCCGAACAAAGAGATGCTCCTCTCGGTGTGGTAAAGATGATCCATGGCACTATTGAGCCAATTATCCGAGCAGTTGTTCGGCACCAAGCCAGGACCCTGGTCCATACAATGAAGGTGGATGAGGGCAAACGTCAAAAACAGAGGAGAACTCCAGCCAGAGCCAGACGCAAGGGATTAACTTCTCAGACGCTGACCTCAAGTGAGTACAGCAGCCCCACAATAATGCCTTGGTACTGACTCTACGCATTACCAACTATGACGTAATGCGAGTATTTGTAGACTAGGAGAGTTCGGTTGACATCATGTACTACAGTCTATTCTAGAAACTGGGGCTAAAAGACTTAACACTCAAGAGGTGCACGACTCTGCTGATCGGTATTGGCACAGACTCGATGTGGTCAGTAGGAAGGATAACTGTACCAGTGAGGCAGGGCCTGCAATGGTAAACATTGAATTCCTAGTTGTCAATCAACCTTCTACTTATAATGCTATTGTAGGTAGAATATGGATACATAGTTTGGGAGCAGTCCCCTCAACCTACCACCGGTTCCTCAAGTTCCAAATGAGTAAGGAAGTAGTTGAAATCAAAGGAGACCAACACACTGCAAGACAATGCTTCCCAACCACAATGAAGACTCAAGAACAGTACCCAGAGGTGAAAACCATAGAGGTGGATGACGGCTCTATAATCTATGACTATAGTTGAACAACTGAAGAAAAGGTGGTTGAGGACCTGAAGAATGTCATTATCTCCCTGGAGGATCCAGATCGGTTCTTCTTGCTCAGAACAAGCATGACCGAACAAGAAGAAGCTGACCTGATGGCGCTCGGTAACGAATCTTCTTTTCTCTCTTTATCTCTCCCACTCCGAAATCTATATGCAAATCAAGAATTGTTATGAGGTGGGGTTTTGCAGAGATTGGTGAGATCTAAGAGGGAAGAAGATCAGCAAGAACGAGAAAATGGAGGGATAGAAAACCTGACCATGACAGTAGCAACACAAAGTTGGCGTCTGGAAGTTGTAGAAATGGCGCTGGGTAACGAATCTCCTTTTCTCTCTCTGTCTCTTTATCTCTCCCACTCCTCTTTCGCAGTCTTGCTTGCTCGATTGTGCGATTTGAGTTTGTGAGAGGGCGAATCTCTCTCTCTCTCCAACTCAAATTGCACAATCGAGCAAGCGAGACTGCGAAAGAGTGAGAGAGATAAAGAGACAGAGAAAAAAGGAGATTCGTTACCGAGCGCCATTTCTACAACTTCCTGATGCCATCTTTGCACTGCCATCGTCACCGTCAGGTTTTCTATCCCTCCATTTTCTCGTTCTTGTTGATCTTCTTCCCTCCTGGATCTCACCAATCTCTGCAAATCCCCACCTCATAACAATTCTTGATTTGCATATAGATTTTGGAACTCTTTCAAGTCCCTTCAAGAGACCACAAATTTTCGTAACAGCGTAGTTTAATCACATTGTTGAGTCACAAGAAGGTTGAAACATAGATTATTAGCTTAGACGTAAAGCGGAAGCGAACTCAGAAAATTTTTGCCATTATACATTGTTGAAAATCCCATTAATTCTCGGCTTTTTGATGTTTCCCTCAGTGTGGCTACTCTCCAATTCGCTTCAATCCTTAGGGAATTGGAGAGCACTCCATTCCTCCTTTATGATGTTCAAGTTAGGTTTGCTTTGATGATCTGAACCGTATGTTATAAAGCATGCAGAGAAGATATTCATAAACGGTTGTGCGTGTTGTAAATTGGATGGCACAATCAGAACCAATCGAATTGGTTCAAATATGATGACCCCAAACAGAATATGAATCGAACTCCTGGTCGCCGAACTCACTAGATGCTGTTAGTGCTATTACCGAACTCCTACAAGATAAAGAATACCGTTAGTTCTTTCCAGCCTGGTTTGACCGGGAAGCACTCTGACGTTCAAGTTAGATTTCTCTCTGAGAGATTTCTAATCAAGAACTGGGCTCAAAATTGCGTACCTATGAGTACAGAGTCCTTGCCTTTATATAGGGATTGCAACCAGGGAGGTTGAGTCCTCTTAGGACTCTGTCTCTTATCCTTTAGATATTTTACCTTATCCTGAAACAATTAGAATTGCTTCAGGATGCTAGATCCTACATTCCCGAATAATTTGTATCGGGAATGGAATCCTCTTGAGTTATCCTTCTTCTTAGGGCCGATGTGGGCTTCATGTATCGTGGGCTGTCCTTTTCTGAGGTGGCCCGAACTCGTCATGGGCCGAACAAATAGTGGGCCGACCTCTCGATTGCAACTTTGATCCTGCTTGTCTTGGGCTGAGCTTTGAGCTCGTAGCTTTATCCACTTCCAACTGCCCCCCAGCTCTGGTTTTCGCTTGGCCAAGCTGCCTAGTGAAGACTCAGAGTTTAATTTTTTGTTCGGCTGACTTCTTTTATTGCACTGTGTTTGCTCGGTTGTTCTATCCGGATTTTAGTTTGGTGTCGTAATTCCAGGAGGTGCTCTTTTGCTCGGGGGTGTTCCCCCAATGCTTCGGGTGGTAGCTCGGGCGTTTAAAGCCCTTGGTATCCCGTCATGAATGACGGCTGGCCTCGAGCCCCGTTTTAGTGACGTGGTGTGCTACGGTTGGCGCATGGGGGGTTGTCAGGTGTCGCGTGCCGCGTGTCGCATCAGTAACCCTTGCGTCGTTTCAAACGACAGGCGCATTGAATGCGCCTGTCGTTTGAAACGATGGGTATAAAAACCCATCACACCACCATTT
>JAULJZ010000023.1:7596392-7623925 GCA_032270985.1 Heliamphora pulchella
TATTATATATATATATATATATATATATATATATATATATATATATTTCTTCACATAGTTTGGCAATGAGCACAATAACACCCCCCAACTTAAATATTGTATTCTCCGTAATGCGAGCACAATGAAACAAGAAGAAAAGAAAAGTTACTGTGGAAGAAAGCCGTCTCGAAATACAAGACCTGGCAATAAAAATTAGAACATCCACAAAGCAGAAAGTAAAGCAGATAATGACAGGTAAAAATAACAGAAATTGCATATATATATATATATTATCTTTCTCTATTACTACTAAAGAAAATCTGGGTTCCCTCCCAATAGGGCCAAGTTTAATGTCGTCAACTAGACGTGGTGCTCAGTCATTGAGTTGGGAGTGTGGGATCAACGAGGTCAGTGGACTCGATAGCAGGGTCAACAGAGATACCGTTGATGTACGGTTTCAAACACTGGCCATTGACTAGAAAATGCTTACCCGAGCGAGGGTCAAGCAGCTGGCATGCACCGTGAGCGTAGACATGATGCACCACAAAGGGGCCTTCCCATCTTGATTGGAGCTTGTCCGAAAAAAGCTGTAACTTGGAGTTAAACAAACACACCTTTCGATTTGGCGCAAACGATTTTTGATGGATATATTTATCATAAAAAGCTTTCGTTCGAGCTTTGTAGGTGCGGGAGTTCTCGTAAGCTTCGTTACGAATTTCTTCAAGCTCGCTCAACTGAAGTTTTCGGTGGGTACTAGCATCATTCTTATCGAAGTTATAAGTTTTGATGGCCCAGTATGCTCAGTGCTCTAACTCTTTCGGAAGATGATATGCTTTCTAAAAAACGAGACAATATGTAGACATGCCTATGGAGATTGCCTCTCGGACCAATCTTTCCTATCGAGACGGATGGTCCTAATTAGAATGTTTTTGACTTCTCTATTAGATACTTTAACCTGGCCACTAGTCTGAGGATGATAAGGAGTGACTACCTTGTGAGTGATGCAATACTGGTAAAGCAGGGTAGAAAAGTATTTATTTAGAAAATACGTACCACTGTCACTGATAATAGCTCATGAAAAACCAAATCGACTAAAAATATTGGACTGAAGGAATTAGACCACCTTGTCGTCATTCGATTTGGTTGCCACAGCTTCGATCCATTTGGACACATAATTCACCGCTACTAAGATGTATTCGTTGCCATGCGGTGGTGGAAAGAGTCCCATAAAGTCGATGCCCCAGACGTCAAAGGGTTCGACAACAAGAATAGGGTTTAGGGGCATCATGTCTCTAGAAGAGATTGTGTCAGTTTGCTGGCAACGAAGGCAGGCTCGATAGAAGTTGTGGCCATCTTTTAAACAAAATGGGCCAAAAGAAGCTAAACTGGAGGACTTTTGTTGCGATTTTCTTGCCACTTAAGTGTCCTCCACAGGCTAGAGAGTGGCAAATGGTGAGAATGCTGGCTACCACGAATTCAGGGACGCATCTATGAATTACCAAGTCAGAGCAGCATTTGAAGAGTTTCGAGTCTTCCTAAAAATAGTATTTGACTTGGAAGAAAAATCGGTCATTATCAACAGTAGACCAATGAGAGGGGATGCATCCGACTGCCAAATAGTTTACAATATCGGCGTACCATGGGAGATGGGTGCCGGTGACTGCGAAGAGTTGCTCGACCAAAAACGAGTCTCGTAAAGGAGTGGAGTCACTAGATGGGGCAACTATAAGAGGGGAGAGGTGGTCAGCTAAAGAATTTTTAGTTCCCTTTTTATCACGGATCTCTAGGTCAAATTCTTACAAGAGAAGAATTTAGCGGATGAGTCAGTGCTTGGTTTCTTTTTTAGACAGCAGGTGTTAGAGAGCAATATGGTCAGTGTAGATGATGACTTTCGAGTCTAAGAGGTATGACCTAAACTTGTCAAGCGCGATGATTACGGCCAGTAATTCCTTGTTAACAGTGGTATAATTCAGTTGTGCGTTAGTGAGGGTTTTACTGGCATAGTAGATGGCATGAGGGAGACGGTTGACACGTTGGCTTAAGATAGCTCCCACGGCATAATTTGAAGCATCACATGTGATCTCGAAAGGTAGTGACCAATCAAGTGACTGCATAATGGGTGCAGTGGATAAGAAGTCTTGGAGCTGCTCCAAAACTCGAAGATAGGACTCGTTAAAGATGAAAGGTGCATCTTTGGTGAGAAGATCGCAGAGTGGTTTGGAGAACTTAGAGAAGTCCTTTATGAATCTACGATAGAAACCTGCATGACCTAAGAAAGAATGGACCTGTCGAACAAAAGTAGAGCAAGAAAGTTTTGAAATGAGGTCGACTTCAACTTTGTCAACTTCTATCCCCCTTTTTGAAACAATGTGCCCCAGCACAATACCTTATTGAACCATGAAATGGCTCTTTTCCCAACTAAGCACAAGATTTGTCTCTAGGCATCATTTGAGAACTTTTGTCAAATTTTAGAGACAATCGTCAAAAGAGGACCCAAACACAGAGAAGTCATCCATGAAGACTTCTAAGAATTTCTCAATCATGTCAAAGAAGATGGCCATCATACACTGGTGAAAACTTGCGGGTGCAATGAATAATCCAAAAGGCATACACCGATAGGCGAAGGTGCCAAATGGACAGGTAAATGTGGTCTTCTCTTGATCCTTGGGATAGACGAGCACCTGGTTATACCCAGAGTAACCATTTAGGAAGCATAAATAACTTTGACATGTTAGACGCTCTAAAATTTGGTCAATAAAGTGCAGCGAAAAATGGTCTTTCCTAGTGGCATCATTCAACTTACGATAGTCAATACACACTCGCCAGCCAGTCGTGGTGCGAGTGGATATCAACTCTCCTTTGTTAGTTTACACAACGGTGAGTCCAGATTTCTTAGGAATGAGTTGGGTTGGGCTCACCCACTTACTGTGAGAGATAGGATATATGATACTCGCGTCTAACAGTTTCACAACTTCCTTTAACACAACCTCTTTCATGTTTGAGTTGAGTCTTCGTTGCATTTCACGAGTCGGTTTCGCATCGTCCTCGCTGTGAATGCGATGTATGCAAACAGAAGGGTCAATTCATTTCAAGTCGGCGACTAATCACCCTATGGCTCCTCTATGGGCTTTCAAAACCTCAACTAATTGACTCTCCTGGTCGGGAGTCAATTCAAAGACAATGATGACGAGTAAGGTGCTATTGGGCCCTAGGAATACGTACTTGAGTGAAGTCGAGAGTGGTTTTAACTCAAAGTTTGGTGGTGAATCTAGAGAGGACATAGCAGGAATGAAGGATAGAGGTGGTAGGCACTCAAATCAAGACCTTCACAGTGAAGTGTCAAGATAGCTGGTAGACTCCATAATAGAAGTGACCTCACTCATGGACCGCTCAACAACGAAGGTTTTGGCTCTAAAGTGTGCTAAACATGTCCCTAAAGGGTCGTCACCGAATATGAAGGGTAGTGTTGATTCGGTGGCTTCGTTAATTTCGTCGACTGCAAAATAGTCAGAATGCTGTGGGGGTTGCTAAGAGGCATGAAAGATGTTTAAGTGCACTGTCATATTTTCGAATGAGGCATCCATTACTTCTGTATGGCAATTTATACAAGCGTTGGCTGTAGCCAAGAAAGGTATGCTGGGGATGATAAGTGTCTGGTGCCTAAGCTGAAGGTCGGGCTCGGTGTCAAGAACGACGAAGTCGACAGGAAAAAGGAACTTGTACGAATCGATCGGCTAGCTGAAGCGTGACTAGTGTCGGTTTGAGCTTTCCTAACCCAAACTGCTCATACACCGAGTAAGGAATAAGGTTGACACTAGCTCCTAAGTCAAGAAGGACGCAGTTGATCGAGTGATCGCCAATGACACAAGAAATGGTAGGAGTCCCCGGGTCTTTGAGTTTGGGGTTCGTGCCGTGTCCTATGACAGCGCTAACCTATACGGTGATGAGGACTTTCTTTGGAATATTGGTTTTAGACTTACACTTTTGGGTGCAAAGATCTTTTAAAAATTTAGCGTAAGACGGAACTTGCTTTTATGGCATCGAGGAGTGGGATATTAATCTTAACTTGTGTGAAAAGATCGGGTATATTTTCGAGTGCGGCTCTACTTTTTTCAAAGGGTGGCAGCCTATTAAGGCTCGTAGGAAAAGGAGTACGAGGCTCAGATGGAGGCAGAACATGAGCCATCAGTGGCTCATGGGATGCTACAGGAGGAAGCGAAAGTGTGTCATCTCGTGCTGATGGTGCAAGAGATGAGGAAGATGAATCGATCTTGGAGCCATCATATTGCTCCAGGTCACTAGGGACTGTGGGCGGTGCAGGCTTTTCAGTGCGAGTCTCAAGTTCTCGCCCATTCCTCAAGGAAATGATTACCTGAGCTTACTCATGGAAGCCACTGAAAAAAGCAGACTCACTCTCTACAACAAACTAACCCTTAGGATTAGTTGCTTGTTGATTGAAGAGTTTGTCGTCCTCTCGTCGGCTCATATCAGCAATTAGTTGGCCTACTTGTGTCTCGAGCTTCGCAATAGACTGAGAATAAGAGCACAATAGCTGAGTTTTCGTATCAAGTTCTTGCAAAGCTTTCAACACCTTATCCTCAAACACAATGTTTCAAGGCGGTAGTAAAGGCGCAATTTGATGGACGGGAGGTGAATAGGCTAGCTGGCTATATCCTAGAGGAAAGGCCTGTCTTGGGGGTGATGCTGGCATGTTCATCTGATTGGGTTGTCGCCAAGAGAAGTTGGGGTGATTTCTCCAGCCTGGGTTATAGGTATTCGTAAAAGGATCGTTACCCAGACGGAATAAACCTTGGGCTGCATTGACCTGTTCTTGCACAAACTCAGGGTATTGCGCAGCATATGGACAGTCAGATACAAAATGAGCCAAACTGACGCACAATGTACATGGGTCTGTAAAGGCGGGGGATGAAGTAGCAGATGCTACGACTGAACCACTGGACAAGAGCTGACTCAGAGTCTGTGTCAGGGTGGTAACTAGGTTGGGTGTCTGAGAAACCTCGTATATGCCTCGAGCTTTCGAGGTGGAAGAAACTATGGATTGATCTATACGAGACGCCGAGGCTTGGTGCTGTAATTTTACACTGAAGCTCTCAAAAAGAGTCCAAGCCTCCTTCTCGTTTTCCAACATAAAGGTTCCACCGCAAGAGGTGTCCACGAATTGACGGTGTTGAGAAGTTAGCCCGTCATAAAAGCATTGGATTAGTTGCCATTGAGGCACCTGATGATGAGGACATGTTCTAATAAGATCCTTAAGGCATTCCCAAGTCTCGTAGAAAGTCTCACAATCGAGTTGAGTAAAACTCGTGATGGCGTGTCTAATTTGGTTGTTCTTACCTATAGAAAAATATTTTTTAAGGAATTCCTGTTGAAGTTTAGCCCGAGTAGCGATCGTGTTCGATTCTATAGATTAAGCTAGTATTTGGCTTTATCGTTGATGGAGAACGGGAACAGTTTCAGTTTAAGGGCATCATCAGAGAAGTTACTGATTTTTACCATTGAGTAGATTTCTAAGAATTCATCAATATACTTGTATGGATCCTCATTACTCAGACCACAAAAAAGATGGGAGCATCTAAATGATATTGGTTTTAATCTCATAATGCGTGGCTCCAACCACAGGTGGCTGGATGCAGGAAGGTGACACACACTCTGAAGGGGTAAAGTACTTGATTAGAGATTTAATCTGGGGATCTACCTGTTGTTGTTGGTCAGCCATGGTAATAGGTGTAGTGTTTGATGTGAGTGAAGCTCGTTGGGCCGTCCGAAAAGTGCATTCTATTTCAGGGTCAAAGGAAACTAAAACTGGATAGAAAGATCGAAGGTCGAGCATGCACGAAATAAATACTGGGAATGAGCTACAAGATCCCTAAATCTAGTTTTCTCTAATCGCAAACAAAGACAAAAAATTAAAACTCACAGTGCGTAGACAGTGATGATTCTCTTTTCTTGTCTTTGCGTCTGTTTGCTCCAAACTCCTGCCGTCATCAATCTTCGAAGAACCTAAAAAATGAAGAATTGTAACTCACTGCAGTATTTATAAGAACCAGAAAATCAAGAACAAAAATATTTACTAAATAAGTCGTAGCCGTAATTAAGTCCTTGGCAACGAGGCCAAAAATTGGTTCATGTCGTACCGTACCAAAAATAATTATTTAAAAATTTTATTTTAACTACTAACTCGTAAAGTAGTGGTTAATGCCCGAATATCGTCCACAACAATTTGAATGCAATTAGAATTTATTTATAAATATTTTATTAATGGTTTTCTTTAGGAAAGAAGAGTTTGATTTGGATTATGATTCTTAATAAACTAAAAAACTTAATAAATCAGAATTTTAGAAATCAAGAGAGAAAGAGGTTCCTAAGGGTTAGAATCCTCCCTAGCCATTAATTCTTAGTTTTATTCAAACTCTAATTTACCTTTATTCGATTCAATTCAATCTTACCGCGACTACAAAATCGATAAGGATTATCAAGAGGATAAACTTGAATCCAAACCTGGTATACACTATCTAAGCTTTTAGCATGAATTGTTCGGAGCACGACCCATCCTAACGAAGTTTAGAGTATCGCACGTTCGAATATCGAAGCACAAATATAACATTTGTATAATCTCGTTTTCACAATCACAGAAAATAAAAACGAAACTAGATAATTAAATTAAAAACTAGTTGATCAAAACGTCAACGTCTCAAACCATACAACGAATTGAATCCAAAATAAATAATAAACAAACGAGTTTAAACTACTTCTAAGAGTACCAATTAGGGATTCATCATCCCTTAAGAACATGAATAACTTAGGCGCTCATGTTGCGACTTGAAAGTATGAAAAGTTGAAGAAGAATAAAGTCTTGAGTCTTCGTATTCAACTTCTTGACACGTCCCGAGCCTTCTAGATTGGCCTCCTAGCTTCCCAGAATTTGTCGTCTTATGAAAATCTAGGATCCTTCATTAATGAGGCCAAGCCACCTATTTTTAGGTGAGCTTTCTGCCTTAGTTTCAGTCTGCAGGTGCAGCTCAATCTGAGTGCCCCGTCCAGACGCTGGATATTATGTCCGAATGCTTTTATGCTCCGTCCGGATACTGGACTCTTCCGTTCGAACGCAATTCTTTCTGTCAACATTTTGTCCGGACACCCATTAGGACGTAATCATCACATAAACTTTTCTGTTCGAACACCGCCCAGACATGATTCTAACTAGTCCAATTCCGTCCGAATGCTGGATTCGTTCGTCCGGATACAACTTTTATGAAAATTTCCTTTTTTGTCTCTCTTCTTCATTTTGTCCTGTTTTATATCATTTTCTCCCCTAAACACTCCTAATGATGTTGTTGACAAAAACACTACAAAATAATTTATTAAACATATTTTCAAGACTTAATATAGTGTATTTTTCAAAATAGGATCAGCACTTTTACGTACCAATCAATGATTGAGAAACCTATTGTCATATGTCCATTGATGGGAAAGATCGATACTAGCTAATCCACTGTGATGTACAACTGATATTACAAAACTTTAGAATCGTTATTATAACAACAAGAGATGACAAGTACATCGTAAGCACACCATAGTGAGAGTTATTCACTAATGGGGCTGTTATAATGAGTTGCGTATGAATTGATGAGAACATGAGTGATCTATTGAAGAAAGAATTAGTTTTGTAAAATGTGACGAACACCTTGAAAAGGGATGGGGCTAAAGTCCACTGTAAAATGAGCCACTTGTGATCGATATCTAACCTGTGGACTGTAGATTCTAAGAAATAAGTTCAAAGGGAAACACAAGTTACACAATGATATATTATGAATCATGCTAAAGAGTTACGCTCTATGTTCATCCCTAAGAAGCCTCACATCTTAAAGTGTAAAAGGTTAGGTTACTTTATAACTCTTAACAAGTTCTATAGCTCCATGTAGAGTGGAGTACTTGTGCTACAGAAGTGCTCTTTATAGACTCACCTATATGATTGTGAAAGTGAGACCACTTTCTATGCAATTTTTGGATAAATTCTTTAAACTATTCATTAAATCGGGATATAAGTTAACGAGTATAATGTGCTGACTTAAAATACCACATAAGAGAAGCTATGTGTGTTGTGAATTCAAACTTAGAGTTCAAGACTCAAAATCACTATAGTTTCCATCTGGTGCATCTTCATTACGCAAGGGCTTTAGTTAAATGACACATTTGCTAATGCGCACCTCTATATCTTCTTACTCATGGAACATGAAAAATACAAGTATTGGATTGTTGGGTTTAAAGTGTATTTCAAAAGACTTCCTTACTTTGTCTTGTTCCACAATGGTTAGAAAAGATAACTCTCTTATTTTTATAAGAGCCAACCTTGCATTATGCAATTAGTAATGTGGACCTAGTGAGGCCACACATGGGCTGCCAACCAATTTGACCCAACTCAATTTTGGATTTGGCTTAGGAGGTTCCAAATTCGCCCAAAGCCCTTAATGTGTGCATCACCGTCATGTTCTGCGCGCGTCAAAAGCACGCACATGTGTTCCAAGGTGGGCCTGGGCTTGGGCTTAAGCTTGAGCTTCTTGTCAAGGAATAGTTAATTTTATGGAGAAAATACTTTTAAAGTTTTTTTTTTAAATAATAAGAGTTTTTAAACGGTTTTAAAATATTTCCATAAAATGGGTCCAAATTCATTGATTTGGGTTTTAAAGTGCTTAATTAGCTCACGAAATATCTCTTAATTAATCCCGCTCCCCCAAAAGTAGTTTACAATTTTGTCCTTACCATTTTTCAGGTCCTCTTTCCATCCTATAAACTAGTATACCTCTTGTTTAAAAATATATATAAATATTATAATTTTTCTCACTTCTCCCAAAAACTGTTACGTGAGTATTCCGATTGATTGTATGGTGTAATTTAGTCTTCTTCCATGCTAGGAAGATTGAGTCGGGAACTGAGATTCTAGGTGATTTCATCATATGAATAGTGTGGTTGTAAACTACTTTGCATAAAGAGAGTAATGTCGCGAAACATCTTAAAAAGAGCAATTTAGTTCGCAACTCATCCCATCTTCAGCCACGAGCTTTTGTCCTAATATTTTTGATTGTTTGTTCAAACAATCTACATGTAATCCATTTTAGTTTATATTCCGTGTTTTGATTTCAACAAATAATCTCTAGTAAAATTATAGATTACAACATATCTAACCTCTAAGTTACTACATATGAACCAAGAAACCCATTCGCTAAATTACAACACAGGAAATGAGTAATTATTTAGTAGTGTGGAATATCATGTGATATTCTTAGTTAGGGTTCATGTGGTAACTAGGGTTTAAGCCGACTTTTTGGCTTTAAGTCACTTTAAGTCAAAAAGTCAAAAAGTCCATTTGGTTGAAAAAATAGTGACTTTTAAGCCACAAAAGCCAAATAAACTCAATGTAAATTTTTTTTATTGCCCTTTAGTTTTAAATGAGCATTTCTCGTCCAAAGCATCCCCAAATGAGAAGAAATAGAATTCGGTGTTGTTATTTGCCTTGCTCTGAGCGGCAATACTCCCTTCCACAACAGAGGCGACGATCGGCGACTTCCACAAACGGCCACACAACCGGAGTTGTTGAATATGCGTGCAAAAAGAATAATAAATTTTTATATAAAATAACTTTTACAACAGCCATTCTTATACACTTTGAACTACCGAAAAGATTTGCATAAATTGACTGAGTTGTTGAATACGTGTGCACCGGAGTAGAATTGTTTGGTTAGAATTTGTTTAATCTTATATGTAAAAGGATAAAATTAAAAATTGTTATGAGAAAAATAAAAAAACCTAAAAACAAATAGACTAAAAGCTGGTGGTTAGAAAATAAAATTTTTTTTGGCCTTTTGGGCTTTAAACCAAAAGCCAAAAAGATGGTAGTCAAACAAAGGCTTAATCATGTAGTGAAAATTATTTCGAGCGCAATAATAATGGCTCATCCTTATTGAGATGATTGACTCATTTCATTCAAGAAAAGATTGTAGAAAATCTTTCGATAACACAGATTTATATTTTTCAATGATATTTTATCAAAGTTAAGAATAGATGGTACTTATAATTAGTCTCAACGGTTGCAGTATTTTATAAGAAAGAAAAAAGAATTTAAGTAAGAGATATAGATGACTCATTTAACAGGCCTTAATATTTCTCATTTTACAAAAAAATTTACAAAAAATATGATGACAAGTGATTCTCCAAGAGTAATGATTAATTTTTTTCAAAAGAAATACCACAAATTGTGGTATGTTGAATTAACCACCCGGTTCAAGCGGTTCAAAAGTTCAAACCAGAGAACGAAACGAAGCCACAGAGAGAACCGGCTCAGTTAGCTTGTATTCAAAGAAACCCAAATACTTTCCAGTTCCCACCATCTCTGCATAGTGCACTCGCCTCCCTAGTTGCCGCCAAGGCGCCAATCCAACTTCTCTCAGAAGCGAAACTTCTCTAGGGTTTCGAAATCCGCTGAAGAGAAATGTTGCTTCAAATTCCTCGCTTGACGAATTCTCTCAGAGACCCATTCGATGTCGATCACGCTTATCTCCAACGCAAAACAATCCTCCGAAACCGCAAGTCTCGCAGGTAATCTATCTCAAGCCCTATTATTGCCACTGATCGCTACAATTTAATTTCCAGATTCAACTTTTCAAGTTTTGTTCGCTAAATCTGGAATTGTGTGCTTTTAGTTATGCGAATTCATTCGAAGAGTCAGAACTTGCGAGAAAGATCGTTCACCGGTGGGACGAAGGTAAAAGAAATCTGTATAAATGGATAAATTTTGTAATTTTGTATAACGATTTGTGTTTCATGCGAATTACTATGCCTTTATTTTTGGTTGTAGCTTCGTTTGAAGTGCGGCAAGCGTACAAGCAGTTTTCGGGTGCGGTTGTGGAGTTGATCGGCGGGGAAGTGGTGCCGGAAGAGTTTTATGAGGTAGCATTAACTGTTTATCAGCTTTTTGGTAAGACGGTGGAGGAGGACGAGGATGGCAGGAGGCTCGCGGAGAAGAAGTAAGAATTTCAATTTTTCCAACTACATTGTTGGACAGACAATTACATCAATGAGGGAACCTTAGACATGCTTGAATATGAAATAGGTTTGCCAGTTTTATGATTGTAATTTGTATGTGGAAATTGAGATTAGGCATCAAGATTCTGGTCTGAATTCAAAAATTTACTGGATGAAGTACGTTTTCATGTGTTTGTTGTGGTGAAAGACTACATCAAAGTAACAAGATGTATTAACTGCCCTATGAATCTTGTTTTAGCAGGTATTCATTTTTAACTAGGATGTGAAGTAGGGTTACAATATACTTTACAGCCCGTTTGGGAACTTAGGGAGAAAATAAAAAATATTACTTAAGTAATAAGAGAAAAGAAAAGAAGAGAAATGATTGTGTTTTCTCTTCACCTTGTTTGGATAAGTAGGAAAGAGAAGATAGTCGTTTCTCTCCTATGTTGTTTTGGTTAGTTTACATAAGAGAAAAGAAAAGAAAGATAGTGCTTTACATAACTTCACTAAATTATCCATATCTTAAAGGAATAGTAGTTTATGCATTAGTTTTTGAAGGGCTAATATTCATATTATAAAATATAGAGCATTTAAGAGACATCTTTTCTCTCCAAATTTCTCTACTTTTGGAGAGATTCAAAAATGTGATTTCAAAAGATAACTTTATCTCTCCATTTCTTTTTATTTCTCTTAATTTATCTTATCTTTAGTTATCCAAACAAGTAATTGGAGTAATAACATAATCATTTCTTTTATTTTAGTTCCAAATCACCCAATCCAAACGAGCACTTAATGTTTTGTGTGAATAAATGCAATTCGAATTTTTTGGTGACAAATCTTATTGTTTATGGTATTTTAAATTTTCTATGAGCGTGTTTAGTGTTGTTTAGGAATTGCTAGAATATTATTAGTAACTATGCCAAGTGGCTTGTTTGGAACAATAATTACGAGCAAAATGATGATTTATCCTTGTCATGCAAATGCTTAAGTTGTGCCTATCTGAGAGATTGAAAATTTAATCACCTAATGCTAAGCACGCGTCCTCATGTATATGTAGCCATACTCCTGACCATAATGTCACGACCCAAAAATCGTTGAGGCGCTGGAAGCTTGGAGAAGGGCAATTCAAGACAATGGAGGCTTGTGGAAGATTTTAGAGCATGTCAGAGAGGCCCAGATTGTGAAACAACCTTGAAGAGTCCAGAGTGTTCTGGATGAGCCCAGAATGTTCCAGACCATCTTGGAAGATCATAGAATACCCTACGAGTTGTAGAATACCTTACTGTGTTATAAAAAAGTGTAAAGTATTCTAAAAAATGGGAAGAAGTCCAGATATTTCTTAGGAATGTTTTGGAGAGCGAATTGTACTCTTTGATCGAGTTGATTCTAGCCGTCCATTGCGGAGTTGGAAGGTTATATAATGGGAGAGGAACTCATTTGAGGGGTGAGTACTTGGAGATACTCCAAAGAGGGGTGAGTAATTGGGAGTGTTCCAAAAAGGGGAGCACTAGGGTGTGTTCCATGAGTGGTTCTCTAGGGTGAGAGTGTGGTGAGGCACTTGAGAAGTGTTTTATGGTAGGCTCTCTAGGGTGAGAGTGACTAGTGTCAAGTGTAAGCACGCGAGTTTGTCAACACTCGAGTTATTGTTGTATTCTTGTATATATGTATTGTTTGCATAGTGGAGTTTCTTTATCCAAGTATTTGGTGTGGTAGCTTGTGTGAGAAAGACTGACCTAGGCATTTAGAGTGCATTGCATAGGTGCCGCATGGGGTGCAAGTGTGGTGAAAGTCTTGGCATGTGACAATAAGTAGGCTAAACATGTCCATGTATAATATTTATAGATAGTTGGTCATATTGAAATTTAGGACCTTTGCATTATTTGGTGCCATGCCCAATACCGATTCTTCTAAAAATTGAAACTTTTATAAAGGATGTAACTTTTTACTTGTTTATCTTCTCAATAAAATCTTATATACACTTTCGAAATCTGATCACCCTGTTTTCTTCGGGAGGGGGGGGTCAATAGGAGCCCTACTTCCCTCTTTGCGATCTTATCACTTTAATTCAAGTTCAAGCGCCCACACTCATCCAAATCGGCCTCAAAAGCAATCCAAAAGCGAATCCCTTTTTTCCAATCCAAGCCAGCGAAGCCGCTCTTTTCTCACCCCGATCACATATTGGCAAGGTCATGATGTATCATGATCAAAAGACCACCGTTCATTTGGTTGAAGTAGCCACAACGTTGGTCGCAGTTCGTTTAAACTAATAAGCCTAGTCCAACTTGCAGCCATTTTATCAAAATGACCAAGTTTAATGACTTTACCATTCATTCGCCCTCATATCAACCTCGGCACATTTAGGTTTTGATCTTTGGTCATCCTGGTCCTCAGAACCCAACACAATATTATTCTCATATTTTTCCTTTTTTCATTTGGATAATGAAAGTAAATTGTGGATGTTATTGCTCACTGACTCGGATTCCAAACGTGAAACTGTTTTTGGTTTATTTTGAATGCAGGTTAGAATTGCAAAAAGTACTTGGTCATGCTGTGTCAGATGCAAGTCTGCATAAAGTTGTCTCTCTAGCCCAGAGGCTATCCCTGTTGCAGTCTAATGACAGTTTGGACGTGTTTGTTCCAGAAAGGGAAATAAATGGGAGTGATGATAATTTAGAATTTGGTGCTGACCTTGTTTTTCAACCCCCTGCTCGGTTTGTGGTTGATGTCTCTTTGGAGGATGGGGATTTGTTGGGGGAGGAAATCACATCACCTTTTTATCTGCTTCAGGAGAGAGGCTACGACTGCAGTGACACTGCAAATTATAAATCTGCTGCTGATTGTAAACTATTTGATTTGCGGTGGTTAAGAGATGCCTGTGATAAAATAGTGAAAGGAAGCACTTCACAGCTTCCTCAAGATGAACTAGCAATGGCCATCTGCCGGGTACTTGATTCTGAGAAACCTGGTGATGAGGTAAATTTGTTCAGGACTTACCTCACTTCTTTTCATTAGAAAATTCCTTCACAATGTGCTTCAGGTTGTCCAATACCCAAGTTCTTAAAAATCTTAAAACTTCTCTGGTGAAGATAGCTGGTGATTTGTTGGATCTTGTTGGGGATAGCGCATTTGAGACAGTTCAAGACCTAATATTGGTAAGAATACAAATAACTCTTCTATGTAGATGATCTTTGGCTCGTGTTCAGAATCAATAATAAATGAGGTTGTATCATCTTTTAACCTAGTTATTGTTTGGTTTCTTGTTACATCTCATATGTCCATCGTTGTTTATGTATTTATTTTATTGATGTATATCAGTACTTATCTGTAAACTGGGGTGTAGAACCTTCTTGTAGGTTGATAATTTTCTTCAAGGATAATAGTCGTATCTTACCTGGAAGATTTTAACCTAGGATGGATCATATGATTCTTATTATAGGTAAAACTAATCTTTGAGTAGCGACATATAGTTTGTTACGCAACTGCTGTGGTCTGGGGATCTGTATATTTTAAACCAGTTCATAGAAATTAGTTCAAACTAATTCCCCTTCCCCCCACCCTAGTTCATAATGATTGATGTAATAAGAGTCTGCTCTGATTGTTTATGAAACTTTCTTCTTACTTTTCAGCATAGAAAGGAACTTGTTGATGCTATCCATCATGGGTTGCTGGTAGTGAAATCTGACAAAACAGCTACAAACACTCAATCACGCATGCCAAGTTATGGAACCCAGGTTTGAAGTGATTGACATACGTGCATACTCTTAGTCTGATGTTTTGCATTTTTAGCTTTTGTGTTTTTTAGATAGGTAGTCTTGTTTTTAACCTAAAATCGTCACAAGATAAAACTTGACATGGAAGTTACTTTTTACAATTTCTCCAGGTTACTGTTCAAACAGAGTCTGAACGGCAAATTGATAAACTTCGGCGCAAGGAGGAAAAGCGGAATAGGCGTGCGACAGATTATGGACTTGAAGACGACTTGTCTGCCATAAGTTTTAGTTCGTTAATCGAAGCAAGTGAAAAGAAAAGCCTATTTGATGATTTGATTGGGTCTGGTGAAGGGTCCCACCCATTAGCGGCGACTGCCCTTCCTCAAGGGACAGTCAGGAAACACTACAAGGGATATGAAGAAGTCATAATTCCTCCAACACCGACTGCACCAATGAAACCTGGGGAAAAACTGGTACATCTATTTCGATCATGGCTTGTCATCAGACTAATGCTATCAATTGATTCATTGCTTTTTCCCTTTCAAATCTTTAGTCTGCTTGAGGGCAAGATCAATTATCTGAGACATTTTTATTCATGGGTTTCCCAACATTCTAGTGGGTGGAAGAAAAATGTGGTATCACAAGTTCCATTTCTTCTTCTTTTTTTCAATATATTTTTCTTATCAATCAATTGAGTTGTAGATTTTTTTGAGACTTGCATGGTGATTGCAGTCTCTATTTCTTTTTATATTTTTTGATGAATTAATAGTTTGTTGATACAAAAGATATTAGGAGTGAAAGAAGAAGATGCAAATTAGTTTTATGACAATAGAAGAAGAATTATTAGTTTGGCAACAATAGAGCCTATTTGCAGGCTTAAGAAATCCCTAATAGCTCATAGAAGCGTTCTAAAACTCTTCCTGCTCAGCACAGTCGTAAGAGAATTCAAATTCAATTTCTAAAACCCCTGGAAATCCTGGTAAAATGAAATACACTAATTTAATTTAAGTTTTTGATCAGTAATTTTATTTGTAAGACTTCTCTTGTAAATGAAAACATTGTTGTTGTAGAAGTCCCACATTATCATAGATTAATCAATCCTCTTTTGTTAGAGAAAACTTGACCTCTAGTTCCTTTTAGCATTGATAAGATTCCGCATTGGGTAAATCTTCATCATGGATCCTCGCTTAGATACCACATGTAACATGACTTTGGCAAGATTTCGTTGAACACATGAGCATGCAAATATCTTTCACGTGCTTTCATATACTATATGAAAAAGATGGGAGGTGAGAGAGAGGGACGAACACACCATAAAAATTTCAAGTCAATCGGACATCGTTTGGTGCCTGAAACGGCCATGCCAAATTGCTAGGGGTGTTCACGGTTCGGTTTGGCTCAGTTTTGAGCTAAACTAAGAATCAAACCGTTATGAACGGTTTTAGGAATTTAAGAAACAAAACTGAACTGAATGAATCATGAACTCGACCCGGTCCGAACCGATAAAAATTATACAGTTTATTTGTTTATTTTTCTATTAATTCTTTATTTTCTTTATTTATATTATTTTACTTTATATTTTACTTTATCACTTATTTCATATCCTTCCAAAGAGAAATTCCCGTTTCTATAAATTATAAATTATATTTTATTACTTTTTCATCAATTAACAATAGTTTATAAATCATATAATATTATGATGTTATGGAAAAAAATAAAAAATAAAAAAAATAAAAAAAAAGAATGAATAAAAAAAGAGAAGATGTCAAATAAGATAAATAGTATTTTAAAGTTTTTTATTTATATATAATACATAATATAAATAGTATTAATAAGTCACGGATCGGTTCGGTTCCATATGGTGTTTTGAAGCTTAATTCGTAAATCAAACCATAAGGAACGGTTCTTAATTATTTGGGATTGGAACCAAGCCGTTCACAAAAAGAAAAACTCGAATCAAATCATACGGTTTGAATCGGTCCGGATTGGTTTAACGATTTTTTAAACACCCCTACAAACTGCTGCCTGACATGCCCGTACGCTGCCCAGGCGCTGGGCGCCATGCCTAGGGGTGTGCGCGGGTTGGGTTGGTCCGGGGGGAGATTTTTTTTAACCAATCCACCTTTGAAGGGTGGTCGTTTTTTCAACCCACCGCCAATCCACCAGTCATCAAAACCAGCGGGTTTAACCAGCGGGTTTGGCGATAATTTTTGGCGGTTTTAATCCGCGATTTAAGCGGTTTAGCGGGTTGAAAAGTTATAAAACTTTGAGATTATTTTTTTAAATTTTATTTCTAAAAAATAAAAAACCTATTACAATTTTTTTAAAAAAAGTTATATTTAACACGTCAAGCAAAAGACCAACCCAAAAAAATAATAGTTATTTAATAATAATAAGATAATTAAATATTTTTAACAATAATATTTATATTGCATACTTATTAAAAAAAATATTCACAATATATAAAATAATAATTAAAATTGTAAATATTCTAATTTATTCCGTATAAAATAAATTTATACAAATGCAAGTATGTATATGAAATTAAGATTCGTTGTATGTAGAAACATGATAACTAATATATATAGTATAGGCGGGTTGGGTTAGGTTGATGGCGGGTTGAAAAAATATAACCCGCAACCATCCCACCCTCTTTATTTTTTTCACTCAACCTATTCAACCCAACTCACTCACTCATATAAACCACATGGATTGGGTTGGCAGGTTGGAGCGGGTTGGCAGGTTATTTGCACACCCCTAGCCATGCCCTGTGTGCGCCCTAAGCGTTGCCTGCCTACACGCTGTCAAGGCCTGCTAGCTCACGTGGCACTGGAAGGCATGAAGATGGCTAGAAAATGGTAGTAGGGGTTTTGCGAATGGTTCTAGATCGCTCTGGAAGAGCTTAGAACGTGAAAGAACCTTAGAGAGCCTACAGAATTTCGAAGGAACCCGGAATGTTCCAGAGTGCTCTGAAAGACTCAAGAAAGCCCTGGAAGAGTGTAGAAGACTCTGTTATGTCCTAAAGCATTGGAGATCATTCTAGAACATACAAGAATATAAGGATAGATTAGATATTTTCTAGGAATATTCTAGAGTGATAATCTTTGACCCTTGGATCGAATCGATCCTCACCGTCCATTGAGGAGGTGGAGGCCAATATAAAGGCGGAAGGTCTCACTTCGAGATCAACCAAGAGAGTTGGTGAGTTAGAAAGCTCTAGATAGAGAGTGCCAAGTGAAAGTCTACAAGCTTGTCATCATTGAGAATCTTGTGTCATCATTAAGAATCTTGTGAGCCTCGTAAAGTCTTGTATACAATTCATTGTATAGTGAAGTTTCCTTGCCCAAGTGTGTGTGTTTTTTTGTGAGAGTGAGAGGTGTGCCGCTTAATCTTGAGTGAGGAGAAGACTGACTTTGACGCTCGGGCACATTGTCTAAGTGTTGCACGGGGTGCAAGTAGAAGAGAAAGTCTTACCCCGTAACAGCGCGCTACCCTATGCCTGTGTGCTGCCCATGCGCGCTGCTGTTGCCTGTGTGCTGCCCATGCGCGCTGCTGCCACCATGTGCACACTGTGTGCGTGTTGGCTTGCCATTTGTGCACCATATGGACGTTTTTGCTTGTGTGGCGCGCTAGTTGACTTCTTTAGCTGCCACCATGTGCATGCTGTGTGCGTGTTGGCTTGCTATTTGTGCACCATATGCACGTTTTTGCTTGTTTGGCGTGCTAGTTGACTTCTTTGGCTTGTCAACATGACCTTTTCACCTTCAAATTACCTTGCACGCCGTGCCACACCTTTTGGCACGTCTTGGGCTATGTGGGGCCATTCCTTTGGCTTTGTTGGGGGCATTGTGGCACATTTTTGGGCTAGGGTTGCTACCGTATCTTTGGGCACAGTTGTGGGCATCTCTGAGCTGTCCTTGTCTCGACCACACGCCGTCACGAGGTTGACCTATCAAAGGGCAACCTGTGACACTCTCCCCCACTTAAACCATCGACGTTGTCGCTGTATCTGTGGGCCTTGTCGTGGGCCATCTCTGGGCTGTCCTTGTCTCGACTACGCGACGTCATGAGTTTGGTTTATCAAAATGCGATCCGTGACACTCTCCCCCACTTAAACCATCAATGTTGCCACTGTATCTTTGGATACCGCAGTGGGTCATCTTCGGGCTGTCCTTGCCTCGACCACACAACGTCACGAGGTTGGCCTATCAAGGGCAACCCGTGACACTCTGGCACGCGTTTTTGGGAATGGGTTGCGTGTTGTGCCTTTTTGGGGGCTCAACTTCATTCATTGTTTCATGATTTGAACCGTTCATTTTGTAGTATTCATAGAGACGATTACCTATGCAACAAATGAGGTAGATCATACATCAGTATGCACGCGATGGAATCAAATTTGTCTGACTATTTTTTTGGTCAAAATTATAGTTACTATTTGTTTTTCTAATACAAATTTGTTTTGATCATGTTGATAACGATGCCCAATCATTATGATTTTTTTGCATGGATGATCTACTTACCGCCCTTACACATTGAGCAGTTCAGATTATGGAAAAATGTTTTGAGCCCAAACCCACAAAAGGGACAACAGAGTGCCATGACTTCAAGGCACCGCACAACACGCACCCTTTATCCCGTGTATTCTATGTCTAGACACTCCTTAGGACGTGTTATATTTTTGCATGATCATAATAGAATTCTAAAGTAAGTTGCAGTAGTTTGTTTATAAGATTATGAGTTTGTGGGTTACCTTTTTTATTATTTTTTTGTTGCGTCACTATATTAGTGAGTTACTATACACAACTACTGTGTGTGGAATGGTATTTTCACGACAACAAGTTCTTGATTTTGCTCCCACTTCTGCTCCTGCACCTACATCTGCTATGGCTTTATGCTTTATTTGCTTTGACCAAAATATCGAATCCTGTGGGTTGTATTCAAAGATGTGCACTTTGACTCTATTTTTCATATTGAAAGCTAGACATAAGGTACGAGTAGGATTTGATCTAGAGGTCACTTCTGTATTTATGCTGCCTTCTTGGTTTCTTAATTGTTTCAGTTGTTGTTAATTGAATATCTACTCTTCTTCTATTGCTTTAGTTTTATGTTTGTCTGTTGTCAGATTGATATAAAGGAGTTAGATGAGTTTGCCCAAGCTGCTTTCCATGGCTACAAGTCTCTGAATCGTATCCAGAGCAGAATATTTCAAACTACTTATTACAGTAATGAGAACATACTAGTGAGTCATCAATTCGCCTTCACTTGGATTGCATGCAAGTGCACTTTTCAATATTTCTAAAGTGAATTTATTGTACTTGCAGGTTTGTGCTCCAACGGGAGCTGGTAAAACAAATATAGCTATGATTGCTGTTCTGCATGAGGTGTACTAGTGATTCCTGAATCTGTATTTCTCTACTTTTATGAAATTCAATCTTTTCTTTCATACTTCTTGTGCCAGGATGGAAGCATGCAATGTCCTCTTTGTTTGTCTGTCTGTCTGTCTGTCTGTCTGTCTCTCTCTCTCTCTCTCTCTCTCTCGCTATTTTAGCTAGAAGCACACAATACACTCTTGTATAAATACAAGATACCAATGGATACATTGTTCTGTTCAATAGGTGGATAGAGGAAATTATATAATTGCATATGCATAGAACTTATTAGTATTTAATGGATCATGTACATGTGTGGATTCTGTTTCACCTCATCAATATGTTGGCTTGCTCACTATATCTTTGAGAGGGGAGATTCTAAATACACACATTTATGCTGACCACACCCACTAGATTCATTGAGGTACTTGTATACGATGCATGAACACTTGTACTGATGGGTGTACTCGGCATAAATTATTGTGTTCAGAACCTTACTTTGAGAGATGGCATTTTACCCTTGCGATTAGTGGGATTCATATAGTTTTGGACAATTAGTTTTAAATTAAGCATTGGACAACATTTAAGTACTAAAGAGATTAGTTTTTCATTTTTATTGAAATGGACAAAGGCTATGTTTTTTGTGTGGAATGGGATGAAGGAAATAGGAGGGATAAGTAATACCGTGGGGCTTACATGGTTTTTTTAATACCATGATATATGAATATGATTCTACATATCGTTGTATTTTTTGATCATGTTTGATTAAAGTAGAATTGGAGTTGTAGAATTATTTTTGGCCGTTGGAGAAAAATGAAATATAATTTGGAGGGAAGACTAATAATGCCAGAGGGAGGTGGACTAATAATCTCTCAAATATCGGATGACTAGTCGCCATATGGGAATTATTAATCCAATCCAAACAAAACAAACGCGGGATCCCCATCTCAGGAGACAAATTCAGAAATGATGGGCCCCATATGTTTTTTTTTGGGGGTCAAATCTGAATCCCTATCCTTCATAACAAACATTTCCAAAGTGATGGAGATAGACCTCTTAAAGTCTATGTTTAGAAAAGGAGAAAGAAAAACAGTTAAGTGGGCCTAAAGATACTTAGATGTCTCTAGAAGGCCTTAGAGAGATTTAGGAGGTTGATCCATTGATTCAATGATGAGATTCCATTGATTATTTCTAGTTGTGACTTCTAGAAGGCCTTAGAGAGATTTAAATGTCCTTTTCCTCCTCTACTTTACTTATGCCTTCATAACCTTTGGGAAGCCATAAACATATTTAATCTACCTCTTTTCCTACCCATAAACCCTAGTCACATAAGCTTGGTACTGTTCACAAACTCCGGACAACTACAAACTATCCTATCTTCTTGTCGAATTACAACACAAAAACCTACTTTTTGTTATCCCATGTAAACCCCCTTAAATCCTCTATACATCCAAGAAAACAAAACCCATTAAGCCTTCTATATTTTTACTAACCTTTTAGCCATAAAAGCCCTATTTAAATCAGCCCAAATGCTTATTTCCAGCTGGCATACATGATACTTGGGCAGTTGGGCTGATTATAAATTTCATTATTTAGATTTTAGATCCTCCAGTGGAAGAAAGATAGATGTTGGCCATTTTATGTATCATTATTGTATTATGAAATTTGGTAAAAGTAAAATTCAAATCACTCTAGAAGAAACCTCCAGACAAATACACAACTTGAAAATACAGTTGACCCTCTATTAACAATTTGGGTGATTCAAAATTTTAATAAATAGGTGGAATAGAATTTGATTTTAGGTCTTCTTCATTTCTTCTGTTTGGTGCATCCGAGTTGTGGAATGTCATTTTTGGAATGACATTGCTCGTGGGAATCTGTCACATTTTTAGAAATTTAGCAGTGAAACAGAGAGGCAGCTTCATTACAACAACAAGTCTTAAAATGGTATTAAGACGTGAATTGTATTACTAATAAGAGAATTCTTCATAACGTAATCCCTTATGATTTCCACATAATGAGAAAACTTGTACAGTTGTATGAGTTTTGGGTTTAAATAGGGGTTGCCTACTTTTGAAGGTGATATATTTATATATGTACAATCCACTTGATTATTCCTAATTTGTATCACTTGGTGAAATTTGCACTATCCTCTCCTAAGGAGAGTCTCTAGGCTGCTGAACCTCACCTGTTTTAAGATTAGGAAGGGACCTGCCATGCTAAAAGACTGTTAGTGAAGTTCATTAGTAGGCCATGTTGAATATAATGAGTTGTGGATTTTGCCTCCACATTTGTGACTCTAAATTGGTAATCTAAACTGATTGTTTTCCTCCTCAAATCAATTTTAACAGTCAATCCTTATTTACAACTATTCAAAGCAATGCTTGCTTTGGAAACCACTACTCCTGGTCGTTAGTGGCAAACCACCAAAACGGTGCCGGCCGCTAAATCTTTAGCCCTCTCTTCGCTGTCTAACCACTTCTACGGTTCTACCCTCTCTGACTCATTCACTCACTCTATCTAACTATATATCAAAGTCCTCCTTTTAATCATTGATCCATATCCAATCCCTTACCTACATACATGGGAGATATGTTTCCATAATGTATATTTTTCAAAATTCAACGTCACTATTTATTCTATATTTCGATCACATATGACGGCCTCCATGAACATGCCCTGTGTAGTGCTTAAAGTCTTATCTCTTATACAATCGGTCCCAACCTTCCAGGCCTGAAAAAAGGAGGGTTATGTGTTAGGTAGTCGGCACCAACACGTAAAAAAACTCGTTAGATTTCTATGAATATGAATCCCAATAATTTACGTGTCAATACTAGGGTGTTCCCCTTAAGCGACGTGTTGCGCTTGCCTTCGGGTGTTTCAAAAAATGGGCAGGGCCGGGGCACTGCATCGGCTCCCGGATGCGGTGAAAAATGAGCAAAGGGTCTTGTGCTTCCCCGAATGAATGCAGGTAAAGAAGTTATCCTGGGATTATAGGCTTAGATTAGTAAATTAGAATATAGGAACTTTAACATGTAAAATAATGGAATTAGCTGATACTATGATTAGAAGGAAAATTAGTATAACGTGCTTACAAGAGACTAAATAGGTAGGGGAGATATCAAAAGAAATGGACGATACATGGTATAAAATCTATTATATTGGGAAAGAAAGACATAGAAATGGAGTAAGAATAATAGTAGTTAAACACCTTCAAGATAATGTAGTAACAGTCACGTGAAGTTGAGATAGAATAATATTAATTAAACTTGTGATTAGAGAAACCATAATTAATATGATTAGTGCTTACGCACCTCAGGTAGGATTGGATGACCATACTAAAGGACAATTTTGAGATCAAATAGGTGAAATGGTTCAAGGAATATCAGTAGGAGATAAGATAATTATAGGTGGAGATTTTAATAGGCACGTAGAAAACAAGAGACAAGGATATGAAAAGGTTCATAGGGGATTTGATTTTGGTGATCGAAATCAGTCCGGAGAAGGAATCCTAGATCTTGCTAGCATTTCATCTTATATTAACCAACACTTTTTTTAAAAATAGAAAAAACACTTAATAACCTTTAAGAGTAGGTCTCACTAAAAATAAACAAATTATTTGCTTATTAGAAACGTAGACCGCCTAATATGTAAAGATTGCAAGGTCATCCTTGGCGAGAGCTTAACATCACAATATAGATTTATGGTACTAGATATTCACATCAAGGGACATCATAAAGTAAGAAGGGATATTACAATCCCATGAATTAGATGGTGGAATCTTAAAGGTGAGAAATTAGAGATTTTTAATGATAAAATGTATAGAGAAGTAAGGTGAGATTTGGAAAAAAATACTAATATTATGTGGATTACAATGGCGGAGTAAAGAAAGTATATCAAAAGAAGTTCTTCGATAGTCGAAGAGGAAATGCCCTATAACTAAGGAAATTTGGTGGTGGAATAACGTGTTCCAAGCCATAGTAAACCAAAAGAAGGAATATTTTAAAAGGTGGCGAAATGAGGACAATTTTAGAAGTTATAAAAAAGCTTGTAAGGACGTTAAGAAAACCATTAGAGATGCTAAATTAAAAGCTTATGATGATTTTTATACTAGATTAGATAGTAAAGAGGGAGAAAAGAACATCTATAAACTCGCTAAATGGAGAGAAAGGAAAACAAGAGATCTTATTTAAGTTAAATGCATAAAAATTAAGGATTCAAGGGTGCTAGTGAAAGATGAAGAGATTAAGGAAAGATGAAAAACTTATTTTGAGAAATTATTAAATGAACAATATGTAGAAAGATCCAAAGGAGAGGAATCGGAATCTGATAACTCTAGAGCATATAAGTTCCATCGCAAAATAAGAAAGGTTGAAATGGAAACTACAATGAAGAGAATGAAATTAAGTAATGCTTTAGGACCAAATGGTATCGCTGTGGAGGTGTAGAAAAGGTCTATGATAGAGTGCCTAGAGATATCATATGGTGGGTTTTGAAGAGAAATGAAGTGACAAAGGGGTACATTAATGTGATAAGAGACATGCATGATGGAACCGCCACAACAATTAGATCACATGTATGAAAAACATGTGAATTCCCGATTAGAGTAGGATTGCACCAAGGTTCGGTTTTGGGTCCTTATCTCTTTGCCTTAGTTATGGATGAACTGACTAGATATATTTAGGATGATGTTCTATTGTTAATGTTGTTCGCTGATGATATTGTCTTATGGACGAAATTAGGAGTGAAGCTAATACTAAGTTAGAAATGCGGAGAGAAGCTTTGGAATCAAAAGGGTTTTGAGTTAGTAAGAACAAAACTGAATATATGGAATATAATTTTAGTAGTAATAAGAGTATTAATAGTGAAAAAGTAAAGATTTAAAACCCAAAGATACTTAAGAGTGAATATTTTTGTTATCTAGGTTTGATTATTAACAAATATGGAGAGATTTCAAATGATATAACCCATAGAAAAAATATTGGTTGGTTCAAGTGGAGGGGTGCTTCCGTCGTTCTGTGTGATCGACAAATACCTACAAAATTAAAAGAAAAATTTTATAGAACAACTATTAGACCAACAATTTTATATGGGACAACAAAATATTGAGTTGCTAAGAAAGATCATATAAATAAGATAAGTGTTACTGAAATGAGAATGTCAAAGTTGATGTGTGGTAAGATTAAAAAAGATAAAATTAGGAATGAAAAGATTCGTGGAATGGTAGGGGTCTCACCAATTGAGGACAAGTTAAGAGAAAATAAATTAAACTGGTTTGGACACATACAACGTAGAACAGTTGATGTAGTAGTAAAGAAAAGTATCAAGATTATGGGTAATAAAAACACTTGGGGGAGAGGTATACCAAAATTGACGTGGGATGCTGTATTAAGAAAAGATATGAATTTATTGAAACTAACTGAATATATGGCCCTTAATAGAGCAGATTAGCGTTAAAGGATTTATGAAGCCGACCCTAATTGATTGAGATAAATGTTTAGTTTGGTTTGGTATATGACGGCCTCTATGAATTCTAGCTACCATCACCACCTCCATGTGCTCCTTTTTCTTGTTTTTTTTTTTTTTGATTTTTTTTGACTATCACCCTCGAAAAAACCTTAGTAGAAACATGTATTAAATCCATGTATGTTTGTGTTAAATGCCAAGCTCACCACCTCAATATTGATTTCATCATTTCACTAGCACTTCCATAAGGCAATTGCTGCGTCTTTGTATTTTTTGTTTCCTTCTTTTTTGTGTGATCGACAACAAAATGAAATTTTATTAATAAAAAAGTAAAAAAGTAACAATAAAATGTCGACATGTTGTTTATCAAAGAATACAATATACAAAACAACCAAAATTCAATCTACAAATCTCCCTCCAATCTATAAAAATAAAAAAATAATCGAATATCCTTAAAAGGAGGAGAAATCAAAATCCAAGAAAACGACAAATGACACTCTATCCCTAACGACTCAATGGGCTCACACTTATCCTCTAGAACTCTTGCATTGTGCTCTATCTGAATAACCCAATAAAGTATGAATGAAATATATCTCCACAATGCCTTCACTTCCTTGTTGCAGCCAAAATGTGAGAATTTAATCGAAAAAATATTTGTGAACAAGTACATGAAACCACCCAATTAGTATCCACCAATAGAAAAAGTCGGTGCCAAAGGGTCAAAACCAGAGGACAATGCAGAAACAAATGATGTAAGGCCACATTTGTTTACCTGACTAGCCAGGATTGGATTGCACCAAAAACTTTAGTGCAATTAATTCCATTATTTGTTTTCCTGACTAAAAATTAGTGCAATGCAACTCTCCTATTTATTTTTCCGGCTAAAATTTAGTACGATGCAGCTTCATTGTTTGTTTGGTTGACAAATCCTTCGTATTGGACTATTGGATAAGTTATATGGTATGTAAGGTACTAAATAGGGGATAATTAATACCATAGCAATTGCGGTATTGAGGGAGAATTAAAATTTTTGGACTATTTCTTACTTCAAATAATGGTGAAAAATAATTATGTCTCCTAATTCAATAATAAATAATACAATGCAATCTCACTATATAACTAATACAATCAATCCCATCGTATAACTAATACAATCCATTCCCACCGTATAATTAGTACAATCCAATCCTATCATTTATTCAATCCAATCTAAAAACCAAACGAGGCCTAAGGATTCTTCATTTCTCTTACACATGATGCACAATTGAGGACAAAGATCTCGTTGATGTGTATCTTTTTTTGAATGATGTCACTAGCCACGAGACATTCACAAGCTAAACACCACTCAAAGATGGTGTACCATGATGATAATGGTTCCTGTAGGTGATTACAAAGTTGAAGGTGTACCATGATGATGGTGAGGAATATGGGGGGTGAGATGGGTTGGATTTTGGTGTAGTATCACCTTTCATCTGTGAATTCACCTCTTTTTAGAAATAAGATTGTATTAAAGGAAATACCAGAGAGAACATTACCCTTGTACAAGAAGGTAATAAAAAAAAAACGTAGAAAGAAGAAAGTTTTGGGCAGTTTTTTTTTTCCCTCTTAGAATTTTGAAAGAATAGATACATCCAAACAGAATGTAGTTTATTTGTTCTAAAAAATTTGAATTGTGAAAAAATCCCGTTTTAATATTAGTTTGCACTAATCGATATATCAAACCAAACGACGCAAACAAAGAACAACCACATGAGAAAAAATAAAACACAATCACATGAGGTATAAGATTTTTTATGTGGAAAACCCACTAATCCAGGTCAAGGTAAATCAAACACTATTACTGAGTTTTGATTATAAAAGATCTTACAAACTGCCATTGAATTCACAACCTACGGATGTAAGCCAACTCTTGCCGAATCTACGTACACCAAACCGAGTTTGATTGCCGTCGGAACAATGTCCAAAA
>JAULJZ010000023.1:7626421-7666480 GCA_032270985.1 Heliamphora pulchella
TGATGAAAAGTTCTCTATATTATCTATTGCAAAATACTATTATTTATTGTAAAATTCTAAGGCATAAAATGTTATTATTTAAGAGTGTACTTGAAATGAAATGGGGGTTTTTTTTGGGGGGGGGGTGTGGGGTTGGGGGGGGAATGGATTTCTATCTTCTATGATCTATCCATGTGGGAGGCTATAAATATGTGTATTTTTCCTATTCAATGCGAGCTTCTTTTTCTTTGAACATCGTTAAAAATTAAAGGATTCAGTTGTCCAATTTGTATAGGGTGTTGGACGCATCTCCCATATCCTTGCCCTTGTCATATCCAGTGAGCACATGTAGATTGGGGGTATTGAAGAATCCATATACCACTGATCGATACACTTGATAAATGGGGATATATATACATCTATACCAACATATGTGCATACATACAATATTGGTTAACCTCTACTTTTTATTTATCTGGGATTTGGTTTTAACTATATGCCATGGCTGGGGCCTTATAAACATCCAGGTTGCACAATTTCTGAGGGTGAATCCAGATAAGGGTCTTTTCTTCTTTGATTCCAGCTATCGTCCAGTGCCCCTTGCACAACAGTATATTGGAATTAGTGAGCACAATTTTCAGGCTCGCAACAATCTGTTGAATGAAATATGCTTCAATAAGGTCTTTACACCTGGGCTCTCTACTTTTGCCATTTTTTGTTGGGCTTGTTAGTGTTAAGACAATAAAGAACAAACTATTTATGAGTAAGCATGATGTTTATTTTTTTCCCATGTGTTCATCTTAGAAGATCTTCAACAGATCAGTAAAAGAATCATGGACAAAAATGAGTTTAGTCCATAGGTCTCCCTCCCCGCCACTGTTGCAGCCCGTCTTGTCTGGTGCTTGTGCTAAATCAGTCAGCGTATTCATGTTGACATATCATTGCTATGTCATAGCAAGAGAGAAATACACTGCTCTAAAATCTGTGTTCTATCCTCCATGGATTTATGCATCACCTTAATGACATTTTGAGGTCGGACAGTCGAACCACTACAGGTCACAGGACTCGAACGCCAAATGCAAGGCTTACTTAGCCAAGTGGAACACAGCCATCAGATCTGGCTAAGGAGAAAAAGGTTGACTTATGCTATCCTGTGGCTGTAATTAGCTCTCTACCTTTTCCATTTTATCAACCTTTATCGGCTATCTATTGCCTAAGTCTAAACAGTGGAAATCAAACTTTAACAACATTATTGTTTGGGGGCTGCGGCACTTATGTGAAGGAGGGGATTCGTAGCGGGACATGGGGAAGGGTAGGGACACTGCAGGCACTTGGGTGGGTTGGGGGGGTGGCAAAAGCTGTGGGAGAGGTAGGGGCAGTGGCAGGAGGGGAGGGCCATGGACAGTACTCACTTTTACCCATGTTTTTGACTGATCTGTAAATAAGTTCCTAATTTTAAGACTAGTAAAAAACTTAAATGTTTGATGGGTTTACTAATTAAAAGTTTGTCATTTATTGCCTTGACTGTAATAATTCCTAATTTGTTGGAGTCGCCATTTATTGGGTCCAATGTTACTTTTCTGTGCCAGGTTGTTGATTCATTAAGGCAAGGGCATCAGGCTATGGTTTTCATACATTCAAGGAAAGACACAGGGAAAACAGCTGATAAACTGGTATAAATTTTTCTGCTCTGGTCTTCTGGTACCTGTTGGAAAAAAGTTATTTGTAATTCGTCACCTGGATATCTCAGTATGTATTCATGTCGGGCGACTTACTTTGGGTTTTGTGAAAAACTTGTTTTGGTTAAAAACTCCTTGGTTTTGCTAAAGAACTTGGAAATATTTTTTGGCTTTATGGTTTCTATAAGATAAGAAAGGATGAATAGCCTTCCATTCCAAATTGCACACAGGAGATGAGTCCACCCAACAGAAGAAATGCCCAGAGTTGTCAAATTGGGAAAATAGGATATCGTCCGTAGGAATGGCGTCCTTGTTGGCTGATCCCGGAACACATCTAAGCTCAATCCAGAAAAAAATATCAAGAACTCTGGTAACAATTAATATAGCACCAGCAAGCCACTATCTAATGTCCTCCTCAAAAGCCTAGAAATACCTTCAATCATGCTATGATGGACACCTGTTGAAAAAATTCGAAGTCCTAAGAGGCCTAACATATCTGCATTTATCGCATAGACCATGCCACCTGATTTAGAGAGAAGAAGGGACAATATTACTTATGATGATTCACGATTCCTATGAATGCCACAAAGTCCCCATCTATCAAGATTCCCAGAGCACATGCATGAATTATGAACTTAAAGCTCTTTCTGGTGGAGATCCAAAGTAAGAGGCTACCTCAGAGACCTCTCTTACATGCAGCAGCCATATCCCTAATGATAGTCTACAACGCATCCCTTTCAGTAGTAACAGCAGCTCAAAGAAGAGTAAAACAATAACTTTTATGCAGGGATCTTCACCCTTGAAGAACTTGTGATTGGAGTGGTGTTTCTCCTTTCAATATAATAATCCTGAATATAGTTAGGATTCTTGGCATCTCGGAAAGATCCTGTTATTGAGCCCCCAAAATGTGTTCCTGCTTTTACTTTTCATTATCTTGACTTTTCATTTTGCAAAGTAGTAAGATTTTTCAAATGCCTCTCTCCATAAGTTTTGCAAAATGTCACCAAATTAGGCCGTATACACTAGAAATATCTGTGTGAGTGGGGAAATGGAAACTTCATTAATAATTTGCTTCCTCTTTCACATATACTATGCATGACACATTTTCAGGTTGAACTTGCCCAGAAGAATGATGAACTTGAGCTCTTTATGAATGATGCACATCCGCAATTTGAGTTGTTCAAGGTAAGGATGTTGTATCCTTAATTTATTTGGCAGACTCACCTCCGTGTTTAATTGGTGTTGCTGGATCGACTTATTTATGCATGTTAGAGGGAAGTATTGAAGTCCAGAAATAAGCAGCTTGTCCAACTTTTTGAACATGGAATTGGCGTCCATCATGCTGGGATGTTACGCGCCGATAGAGGATTGACTGAGCGTCTTTTTTCCAATGGACTCTTGAAAGTACCTACTTGCACCTTAAGCTTAGCAATATTAAATCTTCATGCATATGCCTTTTTCTAAATTCTGTTCATAATTGTTTTAGGTTCTTGTTTGCACAGCAACTTTGGCATGGGGAGTAAATCTACCTGCTCACACTGTTGTGATTAAGGTTTGTGCACCATTTGAACATTGGTCTGTTTTACTGGTTCTAACTTATATCTCCTATGATGTTAGTGCTGAATAGCTTGTTTACTCTATTTTCATTGAATATATTTCTTTCATTTGCTGCTGTCTAGGTTCTTTTAAAATTGTGTTTAGTCAAGGTTCTTTTACAAATTCCAAACTATTGTGCTTGTTCTATAGCTGTGGCGTAGCATTTATTTACTTGAATTAATTGGACAATATTTATTCCTGTAGTTGGTTTAGGTTAGCCTATTCAACTGAATTTTTAAGTTCCTAGATTTTGAAGTCTGCCCATAGATTTTGATATATTTCCTTGACAAATAGATTTTAGTATATTTTCTTCCATTGTTGGAAACAGTATCCCTTCAAATTGTCCACAATCTTATCTGACTGTATAGTTAACCACGAGAAGCATTGTTCTGTTTTCTTTGTTAGCATCATTAGTTATGCCACCCGATCAACCAATATGTGCAAATATTAGCGAAGCCACAGCAGGGATTCCTTTGCAGCAAATCCATAGGAAGTGGTTGATCACTCCAAAAAGCCTCACAAGGAACCATGCAAGTGAGGGAGACACAGAAAACCATCTTGGACAAAAAGTGAAAAAAAGAAGAAATGAACAAACCTTTTTGTTGACAAGTAATATATCAGGCCTATAAAACAGAATCCTGTGTAATATGTAATCAACCAAACACTACTGGAAAGTAGCTCTTTTGGTCAAAAAAGGAATTATAGTAGATGTTCCTTGAAATTCATGCTCCATTTTGACCATTTGTATCTATATGAATGGGATCTAGATTGATGGATCTCTCCCTTTGGTTAGGTCCATTCCCCATTTATGAGTGATATTGTCCCAAAGAAAAGAATCTTGGTAGGAACTTAATAACCACGGTGCTGTGAGAATGAGTCGAAGCAATTGTTGTATTGCAGTCTATAATAATGAGTCGAAGCAATTGTTGTATAGACATGGGATTTCTCGTATGGTCATTTTTATTTAAACTCAAAATCATACAAGAAATCCCATCACATCTTCCTTTTACCTAATCTTCAAGAAAGTACATAGATGCTTATATACAAATGATTGAACGACATTTTGGGAAATAAATATGCAGAACGTAGACTTGCAGCAAATAAGGTTCCCTTACAAAACAATATATGTTATGTTTAGAAATTTGATGATAATGAATGGTGGCAAATGGGGGTTTATGATCCGAATAGCCCAAGATTAAGGGAAAACTTTTGGCCTGAGCTACCTGTCCTAATTTGGGGCAGGGGGTATCAATGTGGTTAGATTAGTTGACGAGATTCTCAATGGCTATAGAACTGCTAGAACCTATGAAACATGGATACCGACACCTACATGGACACAGATACGGGCACAAACACGCAATCTAAAAAAAATCAAGACATGGACATGACAGGAGTATGACAAAAAAATATATTTACTCTATGTTTATGAATAGAACACGTACAAACAAAAATAAGTAATAATTCAAATTATCCAATGCATTATTTTAATAAAAAAACAGCAATAATAACTACTATTCATCACAAGTGCAAAAAAGTAAGCCACTTGAAGCTTCAACTTGACCCAACTTCAACCAAGCCATCATCACCACCATCACCATTGCGAATTTGGCGTAAATGATCTTAAAGCTTGAACAATGATTAGTATATTTAGGGCTTTGTTTCGTTTTTTCAATTTCAGCCAACTTGTTTTAATTAATTGTTATGAGACCGGTGAAAAGTCCTTTTAAAATTTCACTAAAGCTCCAACTATGTCCTGCGGCATGTCCATTATTGGACACGCTTGTCCTATACTTGTCCGATGTTGTGTCCTCCATGCAAAATTAATAAAAAATTAAGACACGCCATGTGGCGTGTTCAACACTTGTCCCAATGTATTTGAGCTGTGTACGCGACACTGCTACGACACCTATTTTGGTGTGTCTGAACTTCCTAGGCTAGACCTATGAGGGATTTCGATGCTTTTATTAGAGAAAGTGATTAAGTTGATCCACCTCTGTTGAATGCTTGATATATTTGGTCAAATCTTCAGGCTAATTTGGTTCAAAATAGATTGGATAGATTTTTGTTGATGAAATGCTCAATGGCTATAGAATTGCCAGAACTATGAGCGATTTTGGTCTTTTATTGGAGAAAGTGATTTACTTGATCCTCCTTTGTTTAATGAATGCTTGATATATGTGGTCAAATCTTCACATTAGTTTGGTTTGCACAGATTGGATAGATTTTTATTTTCATTTGGGTTGGGAAGAATGTTTTTTGAGTGCTAGATGGGAGGCGCTTCCAAAGTAGTTTCTATTCATTGTTTTATTGTCATACCATCATACTCCTTTTAGATTTGAAAATATTTGGCTTGAACACTGTTGGGAATGGTGGCGTATTTGCAAGTTTCAAGCTTCGGAAGGTTTCAAATTTATGATGAAAATTTGAAACCTTCCCAAGCTGGAAATAGTGAAGAATAAGATAAAAATATGTAATAAAGAGGTGTTTGTGTATTTGAAGGACATGAAGAATGGAATTGTTGGGGAATTGATTTCTTCTACTTCCTTTTGGTTTTTTCCTTTAATAATGTCCCCATCTTCTGGTATGACTGTGTGGGACTTGATAAGTTTCTATTTGAATCATCCCCGCGCAAGTCATAGTGAGAAATCCTAGTTGATACCTTAAATTCTGTTCTGAACCAAGTTGCAGCTATGTGATTTGCGCAATGAGAGCTGGAGGCAACCATGCCAGCATGCCCTCAAGTTCAGCAGACTTAAGTCTTCATTTGAGAAACTGTTCTGCCGACTTCTAGTTGATTTCTTCTGCACCAATATAATAGCACTTGCTATTCCATTGCATTGTCTTTGAGAAACTTCTTAGGTGATTTAGTTGGTTTCTGAATGATTCTGTCTCCCAATTCATCAGAGCTATAGTTTTCAGAATTTCGATTCCTGATCAATTCTTCATTTTTATTCACGATTCAGCATAAATCTTCTCAATTCTGCAGTTCACGATCTTTATTCACAATTCATGCACAAGTTGATTACAATGTATGGGTGAATCTATTTGAGGATGAAATCGGTAAATCTTAAAAATCACGATTCCATTCGAAATTTGATTCACAATCAAATGATTCATGTGACTCCTGCAACTATTGGATCCAACAGATTTCGAATCCCTTTTCACCTTATTTTGTGAAAATTCTAAAATATAACTTTTCTGGAGTGTTTAATGATAAAATAACTAATATCCGCATATAATTTGTTGATCATTTGGTGATTAGATGATCTACAATAATCTAGTTAAACTCGACATGGTGTTAACCCTTTTTTTCCCCTGAGAAATAATGCATTGGGCTGTTTAAAGCTAAAGTAACTTCTACACAAGAATTGTCTATTATTTTTTCTTTTGGTGAAGTAAACATAATTTTATATACTGCGGTCATATAAGATGGATTCAATGATTAGATGTCTGTTTTTTTAACAATAAGTTCACAAGATTCTTTTAAAGTGTTTTGTACTTGAAGTACAAGATTCTCTCACAAGCTCTCTTCGTATAGTACTCTCTTCAAAATTTCTAAATTCCTTTCTTGGATGTCAAAAGAGAATAAACTATGATTTCTAAAGGTAGGTTGGTCAGATTTAGACCTACATCTTGTGGTGAAGCAAATGTCTTTCAATCAGACGTTGTAACCCTGTCTTTATATGATAATTTTTGTATAATGTGTCAAAATAAATTTTTATTAGTTTTTTTTCTTCATATATACGAAATGTTTAACATTATTTTCTATACTTTCTACTGATTCTTACTAGTTCCGATTCACAAAATTAGGATTTCAAGTCATGATACGATTGTTGATTTGATCACTGTGATCATAGCAAGGACATCAAACGAGCATATAAGTAGAAGAAAATGCTAAAATCTGGAAAGTTCTCCTAGTGTACTGTAATATTCTTTTGTGCTTTGTCCCAATCGCCCCAATCTTATTTTCTGCTTGGTTTTAAGTGGATAAATATAGAATAGGCTCTGTAGCAAGATAAATTTCTCTCAGCATTGCTTTGCCTTTTGGTTTTGTTTTGATCTTTCTGCATGCTATCACTCCAGGGAACTCAACTATATGATCCCAAGGCTGGTGGGTGGCGAGACCTGGGGATGCTTGATGTTATGCAGGTCAGAAGAAGCTTCTGCTCTGAAATTTGTTTGTAGTTTCGTGAGTGCTAGTTGATATTTGACTTTTTTGACCTTCTCCAATTCTCTTCCCTGTTATAGATCTTTGGACGTGCTGGAAGACCTCAGTTTGATAAAAGTGGTGAGGGCATTATAATCACCACTCATGACAAATTAGCCTACTATCTACGACTACTGACAAGTCAACTTCCCATCGAAAGTCAGGTATTGTTGGTAGATGCACACAGTGTACCTTCATGTTGGGTTGTTTTTCTTTTCCTACCTGCTTTCGAGATGGATAGTTAGAACAGGTAGCAACATAATATCTTATCTCTGTTTGCTTCCCTTTGATTGTCTATTGCATGTTGATATTTGAATATCACGGTGTAACAATATGGGATGTAGTTTTCTTTAATGCGAAGAACATTGTTCTTTATCTTCTATCACTTCATAGATTCCAAGCAGTTTTTTTCATTGTAGAGCTACTTTCTATAAGAGTATATAGTCATTCTTTTGAAACAAGTTTGTTGTTGTCAATAGTTATTTTGTAGCTATGAGAATGGTTTTATGCTTTGAGCTTCTGATAAAACCTTTTTCTTTTGGTGTTACATAATTCATGGAAGCTTATGAGCAGCCTCAGATGGTTAGAGACAAACTAACTGGAACTGCATGTGTTAGGATTGCAGTTTGGACTACAGTAGAGTCATGCAGTCATGCTACGTATTATAGCGTGGAAGTTTATAAAATTTTACAAAACTATTGCCATGTTTGTTAATCTACATTTCCTTTCTCTTTGTATATATGCTGTGTTGCATCTATTTGCATTTTATCAAGATTGATAACTGTTTGAGTTAGAATTTATTTTATTTCTCATGTTGTCAGCTTGAGGGGTATGTTTGTAATTGGAACATTTTCGCGTCTAATATAAATATAAGTTAAGGTGTAGGGTTTCATTATTGAACCCTAAACCTTTATCTGCTTCTTCTCTTCTGTTCTTCTTCCTCTTCTTTTCTATATCTAACCCTACTTTTCAACTTGGCATTAGAGCAAAAATCAATCCTAATCAAAATTTCTAGCAGTAAAAACTCCTAGAAATTATTTGAGAGTTGCCAAGCAAAAAATCAAAGTTTTTGGCCTGCTGACATCAACATCGGAAAGCTGTCGTCATCATTGGAAAGATAACGTCCTGCTGATGTCATCACACCAGTGATGTCGGCAACCAAGGAAGACCTCTCCTTGGTCTCCTCTTTGAGATGTGATTTGTGGTGAGTTTTACAGGGTTTTTTGAAGCAATCTGGTAAGGCTTTCCATTTTTCAAATGTTTTTCGGAATCTCGAACTTGTTTTTTTCGATCTGATTTCAGGGTGACTTTCCGATGGTTTGTCACTGATTTTGTAATCCCTGCCTTTGTTTGTCACTATTTTGGAGGTACAAGGTCTATAGTGCTGACTTTGTTTGTCAGTATTTGACGGGTTGTTACTATTGCCTTTATTTTGGACTTGGTTGGCTTTGATTAATTTGATATGGATGGGGCAAGACCTATATTGTTGAAGAAGGATGATTTTCGCAGATCCATTACCTCAAAGAATTTGAGATGTTCCGAATTATTTGGCCTGGGCAGATGCTGTGAGATTCTTCTGCATGGGAAGTGACATTTAAAGTATATGACAGATCCACTCCCTCCAAAAAGGGATCTCAAACTTCCCGAATGGGAAGTAGAATATTATGTTGTAATGGGCCAATTATGGCATAGTTTGGACCCTTATGTTGCTACTGTAATAGAGTTTTGTGATACACCCAAAAGACATGGGATTCTTTTGTTGATTCTCTTTCGTACCGAAATAATGTTTCTCGAGTTTATGAGCTTCAATGTTGATGGTTTGCTTATTGCTTTGTTTGGACCTTGTCATCTGTATCTATTCTGACATTTTATGAGCAGGATTTCTCTTTGTCTGGATAGAAACATGTAATGGATAAGAAGATGGGGGCCCTTCATTAGAATTAAACCTGGGAGCTTACTTCTCTTCCTGCTGAGAAATAAATTGTTGGTTGTCGTTGGGTGTACACTGTCAACTATCTCCATGATGGATTTGTTTAGTGTTTTAAGGCACACTTAGTTGCGAAGAAATACACATATGCATATGACGTCGATGTCTTAGAGACTTTCTCTCCAATTGCTTGTCTTAATTTTGTTCGGATCCTTCTTTCTGTAGTAGTTTGCCGCTCTTACCCATTATACTAACCTGAATTAAAAAATGCCTTTCTTCAGTGTGACGTTCTCTTTCCCTAAAGACAAGGGTCTTGTCTTCTTCTTTTTTTTTTTTGGTAATTGAGGTTGCTCGATCATTTCACAATGTTTCTTAATCTCAAAGGTCATGTTTGCTAACTTGTATAGGTTGGGTGGAATTAATAATGAGGTGGGATTAGTATATGTATTGGTAATGAGGCGGGATTAGTAATGAGGTGGTAGTAATTTTTTTTTTTTATGTTTGTTTTAGGCTTGATTAAGTGATGGACTCATATTTGATTTGAATGGAATTAAATGATGTGGGATTGGATTAAATTTATTAATTTTCAATATTACCCTCAATCGTTCACTTGTTTTCTCTGCCCTAAATTTTTTCTCGATGGGTAACGGCCATAACAGTTTGGGGTCCAACAGTGGTGTTGATCTCGTTGTCCATCCCGACGTCGGCCATACTTCTGTCGAACAAGCGGTGAGAACGGAGGTGAGAAAAGTACCGAATGGTGCATGTCGTTCGTACCCACAAGGGTGCCGACGACAAGGCGTACTAGTGCGTGTACGAGGAAGAAGACCCACAAGGGAAACTCGGGGTTAGGCTCTCGAAAGACTTGATGGTCATCGCCAGCGAAGCGTTGAAATCCAACATAACCATGATCAGCCCTCTGGTGCTTCCGGCGTCGGAGCAACTCCTCTTCCTCTTCACCCTCATCGTTGATCTCGTCGTCGGCGTGGGGATAGCAATATCAGATGTGGAATTTATGAAAATACATGAGGGTAAAATTGGCAAAAAATAATATAAGTGAAACCCAGACTAGCAATAACAGCTCAATCGGAGATGTCCCAATGACCCCTAATAAGGGTTTCCTAAGCCAAGGTCCTAGCTAATCCGGCCCATCATTTGCAAATCAAACTTTGGGTTGTTAAGCCCAGTGTACTAGTAATACTTCCTGCACCCTCAAACCTCTTATCAAACGGGCCCAAAAGAAATATGTGCTTGAGATCTTTTGGGTGATCATCTCACAATGTTCTTCACTATGATGTTCTCTTGCCCTAAAGACTTGGGTCTTTTACGCAATTTTTTTGTTTGTAATTGAGGTTGCTCGATTATCTCACAATGTTTCTTTATCTTAAAGGAAATATGTGCTTGAGATCTTTTGGGTTCTCGTCGTGTTAATGCTCATATGGATTAGCTAGATAGTGAAGCAAGAAAACCTTTTTCTAATGTAGGTTGTTATCAGTGCTTAGTTGGAAAGCTGATTTATCTCACTGTCACTCGTTGAAACATTAGTTGTGCTACTTATGCTATTAGTGCAGTTAGCCAGTATATGTATGCTTCTTGTCGTCCATATTTTGAGGTTTTATGTCATATATTGTGTTACTTGAACCTCCCAATGAATTGTTATATTGACCCTCTTCTTTTGTGTTTGTCACTTGTTATAGTGATCTTGATTGGGTTTGTAGTCAGTTTGATCGGCGGTCCACTTGTGACTATTGCACCTTATTGGTACAAATGCACACCTTGTCTACGGACTCACCATGACATCTCTACATAAGCTTCATATTGACACCATGATGCTACATGTTGGCCTCGTGAGGTGACATGTGGAACCCCATCCGCTCTTTAAGACACCTTGAATGGACTTAGGATCGCTCCTTCCCTTAGCCGCTGATCTCCATATTTCTTTTATGGATCTCCCTTGTTCTCCATTCTCATGGTCCTCCATAAAGAAGGATCTCTCCATAAGGAGATTCACTTCCAACAATCGCAAAGGCCAACAAAGCTCCAGCACTTTGCCTAGGTTGGGAGCTAGGTTAGGAGCAGGGTCTAGGATCTTTTGCACGAGATCACTGAAGAAATGTGGCTTGAAGGTTAGAGTCACTAGATCATCAATGGTGATTGCAACTAATTTGATGGTCTATTAACTTACCTTAGAGAGAGAGGGTTGACTTACCGAGACCTAAAGGCCATAGTGCGGCAATTTCCCGATAGAAAGTACACTCATAGTATGTGCCCGACAAAGGATCTCGCACAACATATCCTACTTAAACACTCACAGGCTACCTTGGGTGTCAAGGCACTTGTGCCCCAGCTTCCCTATAAAAAGGGAGCCACCCCGACCAAGCAGATCCATCGCATTCATTCATTGACAAACTATCTCCACCGTGACTCTCTCTCTCTCTCTCTCTCTCTCTTCTTCTTCTTCTTCTAGGGCTATCTTTGTCTCTCTCCTCCTCCGCCTCCGGTAGTCCTTTGCCATCTAAGCGCCTATCACCTTCTCAGAGCACCACTGTTTAGCCACCTCAAACCTTCTTGTCCACACAACTTTGTTGGAGGCAACCTTATTACATGGCATAGTAAGAAGCAAAATGTTGTTGCTTGCTCTAGTACTGAGGCCAAGTATCGTGCTATGACTCATATTACCTTTGAAATGTTATGGGTTTACTCTATTCTTCAAGATCTTGGTATTGATGTTCTTTTGCCTATGAAATTGTGTGGTGATAATCATGCAACTATCTTTATATCTAATAATCTGTTTTTCATGTGTGATTTCTTTGCTCCAGATTGAAGGGGGAGTGTTAAGATTTAGAGTTGGAGTTTGAATTTATTTCATTTCTCATATTGTCAGCTTGAGGGGCATATTTGTAATTTGAACGTTTTGCTTCTAGTATAAATATAAGTTAAGGCATAGGGTTTCATTATGCAACCCTAAACTTTCCTCTGCTTCTCTTCTTGTCTTCTTCTTGTTTTTTATATCCAACCCTAGTTTCAACTATACTGTTTTGGACCTGATTTTTAATTTGAATGTACAGTATTTCCTAGCATTGCATCATATTTCTTTCTACCTTCTGTACTGCATGCCTTTGATTTTAAATTTAACAACATGGATGGAAGTAATGTTATGAATGCACTAGAGGAGTTCCTGCTGACGAGTACCCGTAGGCCTTGTCTAGGTGTAATGAATGAGTTGTATGGAAAAAAACTTTGAGACCTTGATATCTCTTTATGCTTTCTTTGTTCTAGTAGTAGAATTATAATTTTATTTCTTCTTTATTCACTAGTGTACATTATAAAGTTAATCTTTAGAAGTTACCTTTGAGCTACATTTGAGATCAATACTTTTGATAATTAACAAACTTAAGAGAATTTGTAAAAGAATAGTGTACCCCAAAGACTATAAGCCTCCTTGTCTCTTTACCATGCTACCCTCCTTTCATAGGAAACAAACATAATCTTACTTTAGGTGTCCAGAACAGAAAATGTGTAGTTGTTTAATGCCTGATCTGAAAGTCTTCTTCCAAACAGTCAAATTTTAATCTTAGCTTGAATGTAAATCTTTTTGAGTGCTATTGAATGTTGACATTTTTTTTATTGATTTATTTTATGTTGCTTTACTGAGCCCTAGTTACTGCCCAATTGATATGGAGAAATATTCAATCAAATTATGAGAATTCTGGAAAATTTTACCAAATTTAATGTTGAAGTTCTCAGATAGCAAATCACCTTATTAAACTAACCATATCTTGTCACTTTTTGTCTGATTTAAGTTGCAAAATAGATTTGATTTCCTATTCTTTTTCAGCCTATGCCCTCCTCTCACACTAGTCACGGTTCCATTGCACACATCCTCCACTTAACCCACCACTAAGTTTCTACCCTCTTGCTTCGGATTCTGTAATTTTGCAACTCTTAATGAGTCGCACTAATGACCCATATTAGTCTTCTCCTGAATTTAATCTTGTATCATGTATCTTGTTTTTTCATTGCTGAGGTTTGGTGATTTTTCTTGGTATGATACCTTGTGTGAGAACTGTTAGCTTGATATGCATTGCCTATTTCCTAACAACTTCAGCCTTTAGGACAATTGGTGAGTAATATGGTATTAGAGTTCCAGAGCTAGTGGGTCTTGGGTTATAGTATTGTCGCTCTGACTTTCTTCATTTTTGTGCTCCGTTTTGCCCATGGTCGTGCACCTTGTAAAAGTCAGTCTGTTTGTCCCTCCACATGTGAGACAAGGTCCCACTTGATGGGAAATGTTAGTTTGATACACATTGTTGGTACCATTAACAATTTATAACTTTCGGAGCAATTATCTAATAGAGCTACCTCTATAACCTCCGCTAGAGCTATTTATCATCTCTGAGAAAGTCCTAATGAACTGGGATTTCTTTGTTGGTCCAGGTCATTTCAGGGAAAGAAGATATTATGATGAAGAGACATTTTTATAAATAGGTTGGTTTATCAGAAATATGACTAAAAAAGAACTTGTAATTGTGGATTAAGCGTTATAGATTGCTTGGAACCAATATTTCATCTGTTGAATAACTTATTCCAATAATATAAATTTCCTTGGGACAACTACTTCTCCCTTAATTCACAATATCGAACTTTCTTTCTCACTCTCTATACACTCTCTATATGCCATGCCGAAAGTCGTTACCTTAACCGCAAGGAAGGGGTTGCCGAATGTAGGGCTAGTGGCAGGAATTAAATTATTTACTCAAGGGGCAGCTGGATCATGTCCTTGATGAACATTTGATCTTCATTTGTGTTTTATTTTGGCTGTCAGTTTCAGAATTGCAAGTGAATAAAATACTTCAGGTTTTGTTGGCAGTCTCCCATTTTGTCTTGCGTCCGTGGTGACCAAGTAATTTGCACTAATCAGTTTTTTCTACATTGGCACGGGAGCAAAATGGTTTCGGAAACATTTCAGAAGTGATAGAAAGAATATGAAGCACATAGAAATGCATGAGAACATAAATTGAAAACTATCTAAATATGTAAAGCCTTCTATTTGATTAATTAAAAATATTGAGATTACAATCTTTCACATAAAAGAGCAAACTGAAAGACAAAATAACCATTGTTGTTGTGAACCAAAAAGTTTTAATAATTGTCAAATAATTCCTTTTATACAATAGTATTGGAGTAGTTATATTAGTATTATAATATTGGTAGTAGTTTTTATTAATATAGTAAATTACAAGCTTTTACATTTTTTTGATAAAAAATGTAAAACATTTACGAAAAATTAGATTTTTTCATAAACATACAATTTCAGTGCATTGTGCTATATTTTATTTTCTGTTCGCTATATTCCAGTGTGTTTTGGTGGAAACATATAATTTCATTATTTCGCTGGTGTTACATTTCTGCCTCCTAGGAAACATAAATGTTTCAGCTGTTTTGATGAAAACAAACCGAAATTTTATTTCTTGTTTGCAGGTTGAATATATATTTTTTGCTCCTATAACCCCGAGATTATGACTATAAATTGGCTTTCTTTATTACTGGATGCATTAAGGAAACTTCAAGAATTGAGTTTACTTCTGGTTTCTTATTAATATTACTCCTTCCTTTGATGCAGTTTATCAGCTCTTTGAGAGATAATTTAAATGCAGAGGTGGTTCTGGGCACTGTGACAAATGTGAAGGAAGCTTGTGCATGGCTTGGGTATACGTATCTTTTTATAAGGATGAAAATGAATCCTTTGGCATATGGTATCGGATGGGATGAGGTATTCCGTGGTCCATTTCCATGTATATTTACTCACAGTGACTAGGTTTTTATTTATCTTTTTTATTGATAAGGTTTGATACATAATCCTCTCTAGTGGGGTCAACTGAGCCTGCATTAATTTATTTGGCTACCCTATTTTTTCTCATTGTCTAACCGGAAGATTTGAACAGGCTTGCATTTGGTTGACTTATATTGTTGATATTTCTTAATTTTAAAACGTGAAGACCCTAAATCCACAGCCTTACGGGGGGGAAAAAAATCATAATTTTAAAACGTGAAGACCCTTAATCCACAGCCTTACTATTTTCTGTATACTGTTGACCATTAACTCTATAATTCTGGCTGTCCTGAATTTCAAGTGATTTTATGAAATTCAGAAATTTATTGCTTTAAATTCCAAGCCAATTCCAGTCATTTCCATTCAATATTCCTTAAACCTACCTTGTACCTTTCTCAATGAACAAGTGCAAGTTTGGCTTAACCTCCTTTTCTAACCACAACCTTGTCACAAGGAATATTGTTTTAAGCTTTTTAGTGCTGTCCTACATCACATGCTCTTTTATTTAATCCCTTGTAGCATTGTACTAATCAATAGCCATCATAGATCAAATGGGTTCCTAGAACCTAGATCAACTAGTGGAAGAGATTTTTGGCTAACATGGAGCTACTAGCTTACTACCTGAACTAATTTTAACGGCTCTTGGCTGGTTGTGTATGTGTTTCAGTTTTTATTTTTTCTTTGCCCCTCTTTTTTCTTTGGTTTTATTGTTTTTGGCTCCTGAGTAAAGGAGTTTTCATCTTTCGTTGAGTTGTGTTGTTTATTTTCTCGATTATGTTTTAATAAATTCGGTGCTTTAATTTCCAGAAGGATAATCCAACTCATAAAGAAGCCTTCTTTCAACCACTTCTTGCCTAGAAATAAATGAAAAGAAAAAGAAATTTATAACTCCTGACACCCCTTCCTTCTTGAGCTCAACTTCCTTTGCTTATCTTAAAGATTTCTTTCTGTTGTATCATCTACAGTGATTACCTTAAATTATTTTTAGGTGATGCTTGAAGTGATTACTTGGATATTGCCATTTTTTAATTTGCCCAATATCACATTGAAATTATTACTCCCAGCTCTTAATTTGGTGGTTTATTTTGGAAATAGGCCTGACTTGGCTCCAGGGAACTTGGTGTTGATTATCTGTACTTTTTTTTTTCCGACAATTCTCTCAGGTACTTAACATGTGTTCTTATACTTTTACATTTGGTAGGTTATTGCAGATCCTTCTTTGACATTAAAGCAAAGAGCTTTAGTGGCTGATGCTGCACGTGCACTTGACAAAGCAAAAATGATGCGGTTTGACGAGAAAAGTGGCAATTTTTACTGCACCGAACTTGGTCGAATTGCTAGCCACTTTTATATTCAATATTCAAGTGTTGAAACTTACAATGAAATGTTGAGACGCCACATGAATGACAGTGAGGTAATTGATTATGATTGTCTTTAGTACTGAATACCCCAATTGTCCAAAAAATTAAGCTGAAATGGGAACAATGTATATCAAGCTAACACTCCCCCTCACCCGCGACATTGTCTTGCAAATGGATAGACAAAATAACAAGGTACGAAAATAGGTAGAAGATGGTGCACAATAAACGGGGGCGACTATACTTGAACCTTGTTCTTCCTAGAACTATAGCTTGAATACCATGTTAAGTCACCAATTGTACGAAGTTCTTAAGAGTTAGGAAATGAACCTAACAATATATATCAACCTCTTCACGTGCGACTCCATCTTGCACGTGGAAAGAGAAACAAATTAACAAACATGCTGATACGAACAGGGTGCACGGACACACCAGCATAGGGTAAAACAACAGATATAATTGGGGAATAAACACACATAAGAAGGGTTGAACCAAGGACCTCTATGATATCATTTTGAACTTCAATTATCCGAAATGCTTAAGTTGTGAGAAAATTGGCCCAATAACATATATCAGGCTTACATAATTTATTTTCTAGTCAATATTTGTTCTCTTTCTAAGTAAGGTGGCATTATTAAGAAAAGTTGAACATGCTATCGCAATTTTTGATGCACGAGGATTGCTAGTTGACCCAGTTTCCTTGAATCATCCCATTCCTATCTTAGTTTGACAGCCACATCTGTCTTACCTATTCCTGTGCTCCTGTGAGACACTTGTTAAATTTCTCTGTCCACAGTTCTTTCATTTTTCCCGTGAATTTGTAGTGATATTCTTTCTGATGATTAGGTAATTGATATGATAGCTCGTTCTTCTGAGTTTGAAAATATCATGGTTCGAGAGGAGGAACAAAATGAGCTAGAGAATATGGTCCGGATATCCTGCCCATTGGAAGTTAAGGGTGGGTCTACAAACAAACATGGAAAAGTTTCAATTCTCATTCAGGTTTTCACACTTATTTCCCTACCTTAAAATATTGTTTGATTTTGATGTGACGGGCAATGTCATGTATGACAATTAAGTAATGGTCATATAATTTGCAGTTGTACATTTCTCGAGGCTCGATAGATTCGTTTTCATTGGTTTCTGATGCTGCATATATAAGTGCAAGTTTGGCGCGTATCATGCGGGCTTTGTTTGAGATCTGTTTGCGTAGAGGGTGGTGTGAGATGACTTCCTTCTTGTTGGATTATTGCAAGGCTGTGGATCGTCAAGTTTGGCCCCATCAACATCCACTCAGACAATTTGACAAGGATATTTCAACAGAAGTTTGTCTAGCTTACTACTATTTTATGAAAACTGCTTATATAAGTAATAGTTACATGATAATTTAGAAACTTTTGGCCAGATACTGAGGAAGCTTGAAGAACGAGGAGCTGATTTAGATCACCTTCGAGAGATGGAGGAGAAAGATATTGGAGCTCTTATTCGATATGCACCTGGAGGAAGGGTATCTGTCTTTCTATTAAATGCTTCTCAAATATTTAGTGTTTTTATCTAGTAAATAAGCATAATATGACTTGGCTTCTTCTCAAAATGGCAGGTGGTTAAGCAATACTTGGGATACTTTCCATTGATCCACTTGTCTGCTTCTGTAAGTCCAATCACTAGAACTGTTTTGAAGGTAAGTCCTTTTCTAGTTTAAGGTTTTTACTGAAGAAATTGTTTAATTAGGTGCGGTTCATCGATGGTAATATGAGTTGAGATTTCTCAGGTGGATTTGCTCATAACTCCAGACTTCATATGGAAGGATCGGTTTCATGGGGCTGCGCAACATTGGTGGATTCTGGTTGAGGTGCTGACTTGATCTCAGTTCTTTATCTGTTAGGCCTGGAAAGTGCCCTAACTGGTTTGCATTTAGTTATGTAGATTAACTTTGTTGATGGATCACTTTGTTTTAAACTTTATGAGCTTTGAAAAAAGTTGTTTCAACTTGAAAGAGAGAGGGAGGGAGAAAGAAAGAACTCACATATGTGCTTGCCTACTTATATAGCCTTGCACGTGCTCATTTAGTTGTAGATATGTTCTTACTTCTTACATAACATTGTGTTATTGACGCGTTCAACTATTTCACAGATATCTTGAATCACAATGCAGTTTTAGAGAATTATTGCTACTGTTTATAGTCTCAAAGCTGACACGTTATGAAATTTTTTTAGGTTCAAAGTCTTTAATTGGTTTTTTGGCATTCTGCAATTTGGTGGTAGATATTGTCATTATCTATCAGTGAGGACTTACAGAGTGGTGTATGCCTTGAGTGTCAACTAGATATACTAAATGCTTCCTAGGATTAGGGTATCAAGCCTTTTCCTTCCTAGAGAACTTCTATTTAGTACTAACACCAGATATAATATGTTAACAGAAATTTGCCAAAATAGTAAAATAGGTCTGCTGAGAATTTAAATGTCAAGAAAATTGTTCAGATTTGGCATTCTTGACTAGAAGCTCAAGAATGAGCTGTATAGCATCATGTAAGGTGCTCCATATTTTTAGAATTGCTTGGGAGGACCAGCCACAGACTGAATTTTTGAACTCTAAGAGGAGTACTGTGGTATCTGCTATATAATAGTTGGTAGAGGTCCTTTGGATATGAAGGTAAGCAAGTGGGAGGTTTTGGTAGGCCAAGGTAAAACAACTGAACTGAAGCCACAACCCCAAATACTGGGATCGGAATGTCGATTCATGGCCTCACTAGACAAAGAAAGTCATATAGCTATCCCATGTGCTGCTTTATTATAGTTTCAGTCTGCTTTCTTTTTGTGCTACCTTTTGTCCTTTTTGGTGCCATCAAGATTAAGCAATACCTCATATATATATGTATCACTTGAATTGTGTTGTTCATGGAACAAACCATCTCAATGAGTTTGCTCATATCTTTAGGCAGTACCACTACTTCTCATATACTTTAATTAATGAAATTCATTATATGAACAATTTGTTTGTTAGCAATCCAACATTCTCTACCATAAAACCATGGTTGACCTTATAAATGTGCTGTATAAATTTTCATCTTAACTGGCAATAATCTATGATTTGAAGCCCTTCTCATTTCATCTATCCTACTTTTAATTCTATGACTGAAATCCTCCCCAGTCTATCAGCATAGATTAGCAAAGTTGTCGGTAACAGGTACTTTTACATATCTCATGGTCATTTAGTTTCTTTTTTCTCATTTTTACTGTTAGTTTTGACGAATTTGCACTTCACTTTTTTTTTTTTCGTGGTACACTGAACTTAAGACGTTTAGATTCTATAATATTTCTTCACAGTTTTTGATTCAAAGTTACTCGACGCATTAGTTTTTTAATTAAATATATGATGTTACTTAGAAAACAACCTCTACTAGGACAAATAGCAAAAAAGAGTAGGAGGAGGTTGAAAGAATGAAGAAATTTGGGTGGAAGTTTTTGTTCTCTCAAAAACATTTCAAACACCAAAAATCAGGGCTAATGTATTAAGTGGAGGAGGATAAGGCACAACCTATACGCAGAATAAGAGAGCATTATCATTGCTACTTTGACAAAATGGATGATGTCTCTGTTATAAGTTAACAAAAGGGGTTGTGCTCTACTGAAATCGTCATGCAACCACCCACTTATGTTAAGATGGATAGCTCCGAACTATAGAATGAATATATTAAGTAGACAATAAAAATTGGATTCTAATATATATATAACATGAGAATTTCTTGCTGATAAATAAATGGAGAATTGCCACTGTGTTACTCTTTTGGGAATTGTTACTGGAAGTCGTTTCAACCGCATTAAATGGTGATTTTATTTAAAAAAAGAACAATAATTTTGTTCCCTTCGCATGCACCGCACATTTGGATCCTGTCTTTTCCAGCCCTTGGTATTGAACTCTTGGTATTGAACTCAAGAATTAGATTGACATATAAACTCAGATTGCAAAACCTTTATGATTTTGTCCCTTACACTTCAACCTTGGTATTTCATACAGCCTGACACGCAAGATCATATTCACCATTCACCTACCAATTTTCTTTGTCATATGCGTGAATATTCTCGTGAACCTTATGTGGTTAATATGGCACAGGATCAACTGTGAGTCTAACAAGAATTATTAGAAAATGAAGGAGTCATCTACTTTCTTTCTTTCTCAGATTGGTGTCTAAATGAGATGCTTTCATGAATTTTCTATTACAGTATCCACCTGCCAGAATTGAACAACTTGAATGCATTGCACTATTAGAGTGTTTAAACTTTCAAGTGGATGAGAAGATGAGAATTTTAGTGGGAATTGGGAAGTCATACTATTGCCGCTCTTTGCCGATTGTGCTTGTCACTGTAGCACTGCTAATTGAAATATTTTTGGTCTCCTAAATTGAGTCCGCCTTCAGGTTGCTGACAACGAGCATGTAAAAATACCCGTTAGATCCCTATGAATATGAATATCAATATGCATGTAAATGCTAGGGAGGCCCCCCTTAAGGGAGGTGTTGCGCTTGCCTTTAGGCATTTTGAAAAATGAACAATGATGGAAAAAGTTAGCGCAAGATTATAGGCTTAGATTAACATGGAATCTAGGAATATTATTAGGTAAAACGATGAAATTAGTCGATATTATGCTTAGGAGAAAAATTGAGTATAAGGGTGGTTTAAGTGGCAAGAGCCTTCATACCCACATTCATAGCCAGGGTTTAACTGGTGGTGTCCCCTTTCTGCATGCCTCTAAAAAAAAATTGAAAATGATATAGGAGATAAATTAGTATAGCATTCTTACAAAAGGCTAAATGAATAGGGGAGAAAGTAAAAGAAATAGATAATAGAGAATATAAAATCTAATAGTAAAGGGGTATCTGTCTTTCATTCTTGCCATGAAGTTGAAAATGCCGAAGGTAGAATCGACAAGATTAAACATTGAGGAGTTTGGTAGGTTAGTTGTCTAGAAAGCTAAGGTTGTTGTAGATATTCGTGGCCTAGATGTGAAGGAGGGCAAAGTTCTCCTTGATGAGGAGAGGGTTTGAGGGAGGATTGAAGGGAGAGTTCACTAGGGTTGCCAATTTGGAGAAAATCAATTAGGGATAGAAATTTCATGCCTTATGGCTGAAGGCTGGGGATAATGACATGCATTTCTTTCATAGGTTGGTTAATGCGCACATATAGGCTAATATGATTGGGAAGATTCAGGTTGATGGCTCCCTTCTGACTGAGGAGGATATTAGAGCAGGAGTTGGTGAGTGCTATCATTGGCTCTTTCAGGAGGAGAGAGGTTGGAGACCGCGACTTTATGGGTTTCAGTTTGACTCTATTGTCATTGATGATGCAGAGGTGCTCGGGTCACTTTTTTCTAAAGAAGAGGTAGTCAGAGTTTTGGTTAAGTTAAGTGGGGATAAGGGCCCTGGGCGCGATGGATTCACCACTACTATCTTCCAGCACTGTTGGGGGGTGATGAAGGCAAGGAACAAAATTTTCATTTGTTTTCACTGAAATGGCTGAAATGTTTCCGTTTCCTAAGCGGTCGAAACGAAACATTAATAGAAAATTTTAGTGTTTCCTTTGAAATACAGATACCTAAACAAGTTTTATTGTAAAGAATTTAAAATTCTCATAAATATTTTTACAGTTTTTTCAAAAATATAGGTTTTTGTATTCTAATTTATTAAAAATAACATTATTAGTATTACTACGGCCTAAGTAAGATTTTACACCTTATTTTGTTGGGATCTTATATTTTTTTACAATCATTTACACTTGTATTTAATAATATTAAATATTTGATTATACAAAAATATATTAATTCATAAAACATTGATTTTTATGCTTTTAGACTTGTTCTCTTATATGAATAATTTCATAAATCTCTATATATTTAATTGATCAATTATTGTTCTTTAATACATGAATTTCAATTTATATTTCTAAACATTTTTAATTTTGTCACGTTTGAAAAGTTTTCGAAACATTTTCAAAACATTGTTGAAACGTTTCGAAATGTTTTCGTTTCTAGACTAATCGAAACGATACACTGAAACGGAATTTTGATCATTTGGATGAAGGTGGAGGTTATGGGTGTGTTTAATTGCTTTTTTAACCATGGGTCTTTGGAGAAAAGCCTCAATTCCACCTTTGTTACTCCTATCCCAGAGTATATTATTGATTTCAGACCTAGTAGTTTGATAGGTTCGGTCTATAAATTGCTATCTAAGGTGTCACGACTCATACCCATCCCTATAGAATTAGGGTTGAGACCGGCTAATAGTTTTAGACTATCGAAGGCCATTTCATCATTAAACTGTGGTCTTTTATTAATAACTAAGTGGTAAAATATAATACATTGGGAGTTTAATAATAGAACCTTTATAATTATTTCCTTTTTCATTATGAATACAATACAAAATCATTTCCATCAGAGTTGTTCATTAGGAAGATGATATGAAATTCCATTATATTACATCACAATAGGAAAACGCTTGAAAATGGAAAAGTATATTAGCACCTATATATAAAAATAAAGGAGAGATACAACATTGTAACGAATAAAGAGAGATTAAATTGACAAGTCATACAATAAAGTTGTGGGAAAGAGTGAATAAGTATCATCTAAAAGCAGTAACAACAGCCTCAGATAATCAGTTTGTAATTATGACTCCCGATTCAACTGGCTAAGTGACTCCCGACTCTCGAGCACCATGGAAGCAATTCACCTACATAGGATATTAATAAAAAGTGTAGAGGATAAAAAAGATCTTTCATAGTTTTTATAAACTTTGAAAATACTTATGAAAGGATGGCTAAAGATATTATATCGTGAGTGTTGGAGAGAAGGGAACTGACAAATGGTATATGATGTGATAAAGAACATGAACCATGGGGCTATTACGATAATTAGTTCACTTGCAAGAGAAACCATGGAATTTGCAGTTACATTAGGACTGCACTAAGGGTCTGTTTTGAGTTCTTATCTTTTTGCCTTAATGAAGAATTAATTGACTAAAACATGTTCAAGATAATGTTATATGGTGTATGTTGTTTGCATATGATATTGTCAGAATATACAAGACTATAAGAGGAGATAATTTTAATGTAGTAATTTGGAGAGAATAATTGGAGCCGAAGTAGTTAAAAATAAGTAGATATAAAACTCAATATATGAAAGGTAAATTTAATAGTAATTAAAGTACTAATAGTTAAAGTAAAAAGTCAAAACCATGAGATATCAAAAACTAATTTTGTTATCTAAACATATTGTGGATGATGTAATTCATAAAACCAAAGTAGGTTGGCTAATGTGGAGAGTTGCTTTTGACGTATTATGTGATCTACAAAACTCGAAGGAAATGTTTTATAGAACTATTATTAGACTAGCGACACTATAGGAAAAAATCACGTAAATAAAATGAGTGTTGATGATATGAGAATATTGAGATTGATGGGTGGAAAACTTGAAAAGATAAAATTAAGAATGAAAACATTCATTAAATGGTTGGGGTCACACATAATGAAGATAAGTTTAGAGAAAATAGATTAAGAAAAGTTGGACACATACAATGTACGGTAGTATATGTAATAGTAAAGAAAGAGTGATAAGGTTATTGCTGGTGGAAAGGTTCGGGGGAAGGAAAAACCTACATTGCCATAAAATGCTATAGTAAGAAATGATATAAGTTTATTAAATCTAAGTGAGCATATGTGCATTGACACATATGGGCATTGACAATGCGGAATGGGCAAAAAGATTCATGTAGCCAAGGTTCGGGGGAAGAAAAAACCTTAATTGACATAAAATGCTATAGGAAGAAATATTATAAGCTTATTAAATCTAAGTGAGCATATCTGCATTGACACATATGGGCATTATTGACAATGCAGAATGGGCAAAAAGATTCATGTACCCAATCCCAATGATTGGGACACAATGCTAGTTTGGTTTAGTTGGGTTTAATTGAGCCTCTTCTAGCAGGAAAAGTAATTTGACTTCTATGGAAATTATTTTGGGTCAAATTTCAATGCTTTAACGTTTAAGGAATTGGATACATGTATGCTTGCACTTTTGGATGCTACTTAGAGAAGTTTCAGTGCTGGGGTTGGTTTTCACTTGCTACAAACTGGCCAAAGCTTTGGAACCTATTCTCAACATTTTCCATCTTTCTCTCCCTCTTGTTTTACATTCTTCAATTGTTGTCTCTCTTTGTTTCATTATGATCAAGCAGATTTCTGCTGCTTTAAGATTATATTGTAGCCTGAATATAATAACATATGATTGCTGATTCTGCTTATAATTAGCGAGCATGAGGACAATGTACTCCAACATCTTGATAATCCAATGGTGCAACTCTCAGGAAACATAGGAATGTGGCTTTCAAAGACATAGCACTCCACATTGACATAAAATGTGCTACCATAGAGCAGACATGTAGGTTTGGCACATTTGGATACTATATTCTGAAAGACCTTGTTGTCCAATCTATAAGTGTGGCAACAGAAGATTGCGGAGCGTGCAATAAAAAAGCACCCTAAACATTGGAGCAAATAAGTATCCTTTGCAGGGAGAGAATAACATACTGCATACCATACTTGTATGCTGATGAGAATGGGACAATTCACAGTTAATGAAAGGGCATCTCGAATCTATTCAGTAATATGTTCAAGTATGTCGAGCTACAAACTAGAAGTCAAACTAATTATAATCAAGATAAAGGGCAGTGCAACCTCATGGCTGCAACCAGTCTGTCCAACTGTCCAGCCCATTAATTAACGTTTTTAGGTATTTGTCTCCTATGCGAATAAGTATTACAGTCCTATTTTCCAAGTAACACTTTAAGAATGTTGCAGCCAACAATATCCAGCACTAGAACTCAGTTTGATGATGCAATAGGTATCTTTAGGATAAATGGAAACTTGTGTATCATTTTGGTATTTGGACTAAAATCAATGTTATTTGCTATAAGTCAATTGCCCGTCATCTCTCTTAACAAGTGCGATATAGTGATTTATTTGTAGCCTTGCAAGACTCAGGCTAATAGAGTGTGATTAGCCATGAAAATTGAAGTGCAATGCTTCCCAAGCATAACCTGTTGGGTTTGTGTAGCCACAAAGATGTTGAAATCTGTGGCAGAAGAAAATGGGGATGTGATGACTGGTACAGGATGAATCTTCATAGCCATTTGCCTAACACGGCTTGATTAAACAACCTAAAATGCTGAATGCCAAACCCCCTTCTTTCAAAGGTCTATACCCATATCTCTGTTTACAAGATGTAACTTAAATTCCTCCCCAAGGCTGCCTTAAATGAAATTTCTATGCAACTTTAGTGATCTTAAGTAGTGAAATTTCTCTACGTGCTTTCATTTTCTCCCATTGTTGCAGGAATATGGAGAATTGACAGTAAAAAGTGCGTAGGAAAACCTGTAAGGGTTTTCTTGTTAAAGGTAAGCTTGCCTCCTTTTGAAAGATACTATCTGTTCCATTTTTTGAACCTCTTCTCAAACCATTTCAACACCATCTCAATCCGTAACCGATTTATAAGAAGATCCCAAGGTGAGTCTCCCAAGGAGAGTCCCATATAGGAGGAAGGGAGACTAGACACTCAAAACCCTAATGTTAATGCCAGAGCATCAATATGCTGAGCATCAATATTTCACCTCTCCATTAGGAATAAGCTCAATCTTTCTCATATTCACCTTCAGTCCCAACACTACCTCAAAGCAAATAAGCATGCTCTCATCTCAACTAATCTATGTCTGCATCACAAAAGATCTCATCTGCGAAGAAATGGGAAATGGATATAGATTGGCCTCCCACTTGATCAATCTCAAAGCCTATTAACAAAGGCAGAATACCGTCACCCATTCTTACTAAGAAACTGAAAGAAACCTCAAAAACAGAAGAAAGGGCAGAAAGTGAGGAAGAAAGAGATGTGGAAATAGTCAATTACCCCCCTCCTCTGCCCTCCTAATCAATCTGCTCAATGCTTCCATCACCATATTGAAGCTTCCATAACCATAATGAAGAGCAAGGGGTAGAGAGGATCCTCCTGCTTTAGATCTCTGAAACTGATCTCTGAAACTAGCAAAGAACCTAGTAGGGGACCCATTCACCTAATACTAAGAACTCTTACAGTAAAATAAAAAAATCTTATCCAAGAACACAATTTTCTTGAAAAAACTAATTTTCTTTAAAAAAACTATTATCTCCATCAAATACGTGAGAAAGTTTCAAATGACATGATCGTAGGATTTTTCTATGTTCGGTTTACAAATAACACCTAGTAGCCCACTCCTCCCACCCACAAAAGCATTTTGAGATCTAGAGATAATTCATCCAATAACCTTCCTCAACCTCAAGGTCATTGTCTTAGCTAACTTGTAAATGCAACGAAAAGGGATGGTGTCACGCATTCTTTTATAATCTTGAACAACGTTCAGGAAGAATTCCTACAACAATGTGTTGACGTATATTATTTCCTAACATTCTCAAATCTCAACAAGAGAAGGAAGTCAGGAACATACAAATTAAGTTGGGGACAACCTCTTCTAAAGTTAAAGTTCCTTGAAAGAACTCCTTTCTAATGGTCATAGTCAGATTTGAGTATGTCATATATGTCAATAACTCTTTTTTGTTCCTAGTGATGATGTCAATTTTTTGTCCAAAGCGATGATGTCAAATCTCCCAAGTCATATTCATCAACTAATGGTTACTAAAATCATAGAGTCAAGGATTATAATCTAAGGTCTTATTAAGTAAATTTAAGCCGGATCAAATTATTATCAGTTTTTGTGATTAAAGTTTGTCCTTTGTTTTTACCAGCAGTTCATACTCCCTCCAATGATTTGGAAATGTATCTTCGCTCCTCCATAGATGGGGTCTATGGCTCTCTGCCCTTTATTTGTGCTCATTCACCTATGTACGCTGTATGTCTGAGAGTAGCTTAGCCTGTAGTCTAACTTGATTGACTCATGTCAACCTGTTCAGCTCGCTCGGCACACTTCTTTGCATGTTCTGGGATGTGCATTTATGTGTGTGTGTGTGTGTGTTGCAGTTTGGTTAGCTGGAAAGCCTGGAATCATAGAACTTGCTTTTGGGGATACATTGAACAATATGAGGTCCTATACGAGAATACAACAGATCATCTGAACTTCATCTTCTTCAGTTGCGAAAGCAAATAATATTTCCCTTTTATCAAAATGAGAGGAGGAATATATATGGCATTGTTATCGTTCTAGTTTTTGTTAATTGTTGTAAATATATGGGGATTCTTTTCAATATTGCGTATGATTATTGGAGATTGCTAAATCTCAATCATTATGCCTTATCCAATGCCCTCCACTCACATTTTGGGGCCCACCCATGTAAGAGAGAAGGATGCGGATACACCCACTGAGGTTGTAGATTTAGCAATCTATTCATTGTTAACCCAATTATCTGTAGAAAATGTCAATTTACTGGGATTTATAGCTGACCATTTGACCGCACTTCATTTCAGTCTCTTATACGCATTAGCTTAATTTTAGAGATGAAAGAAAAGAGAGGGAATCTGTCTTTTCAGATCCCAGATGACGGATCTCTAGGAGAGCCGGTGACTCCATTTGCTCGATCTGTTCAATTGAAACCTTATATTACAATTGCATTCTCTATCCCAATTGCTGTTTTTGTTTCTGCATTCCTGATGTCCATATATCTTACTTTCTGGATTCGTTCCGCATTTTCTTAATCCTGAATTGAAGCACTGATTAACTATTTTTTTTTTTTTTTTAGGATTCTGAGAACGACCACATCTACCACTCAGAGCTTTTCACCTTGACAAAGAGAATGGCAAAATTGGAGCCACAGAAGCTTTCGTTTACTGTTCCGATTTTTGAACCACATCCTCCTCAATATTACATTCGTGCTGTTTCTGATTCTTGGCTTCATGCGGAGGCTTTATATGCTATATCTTTCCACAATCTAGCACTTCCAGAGGTTCTCTTTTAATATAATTATTTGCTCATTTCTGAAGTTTTTCTTTTGTTTGTTTTTATTTTTTGGATTGTATATTTCTCGAAGTTTGGTTTTGAATGTCTACTTGTTCATTAGAGTCCTGTTTATTCAAGATAATGCTTCATATAGGGTCGTACATCCCACACCGAGCTGCTAGACTTGAAACCTCTCCCTGTGACTGCACTTGGCAACAGAACTTATGAAGTCTTGTACAACTTTACGCACTTCAATCCTATTCAAACACAGGTTCATATTCATTAACATTAGCCTGAGTTTTCAGTGTTTTTGCGCAATAACCTCTTAACGCTATGTTCTCTTTAAGTTCCACCAAGTAAAAATTGGAGATTGTGACTCAGTTCCTTCCATGAGTTTGCAGACTTTCCATGTCCTGTATCACACCAATGAGAATGTTCTCTTAGGAGCTCCGACTGGTAGTGGAAAAACTATATCTGCTGAGCTTGCGATGCTTCATCTGTTTAACACCCAACCCGACATGAAGGTGTGTATTTTAATTGTATTTGACATCTCATTTTTCATTCATTGTCTGTTGCCTTAAATTTTTGAACTTCCAATCCAGTGGGAAATTGAGAACAGCTGAACCCATTTAACACAATGGGTTATGCCCTTGTTTTCGGGTTTCAGTTTGACGTGCTGCCTTGTTTTTTGAGATTTCTTTAATATGGAGTTAAATCTTTGTTTATTAATTCACATAATTTGATATGCTGTAATAACTAATATTTTTATTGAAGAACCAACTACATTCCGTGGTAAATAATTAATATGTTTTATTCAGTAATTAGTAATGTTTTGGAAAAAACATGTTAAATGGTGGAGGTAGCACCTATGGACAGTAAAATGAGGACTGGGTCAAGTGTTGCGAGTTGGGTCAATAAGTTTGGGTCTCAAACCAAATTGGGTCTCCTTCCTTGTGTATGCTCAGCGCAAGAGGGGGAGGGAAGATCTAGGGTTTGATAGAAGAGAGAGAAAGAGATGACTAGAATTGGTCGATGGTGGTGCTGGTGGTGGCTTTGACAAGGATGACAATGAGGCTTCACAGATTTTGGGCTCGTGGCAACGATTGATGCTGGGAGAAGACGGTCGACGGTGTTGCAGTGGCGTCGGTGGTTGTATGGAGGTCTTGTGGCGGCTCTTAGTGGAGATAGACGAAGACCTTGCGGAAAATATTGGTGGAGATGGTGTAGGTCTTGTGGCGATTTCCATGGTGTCGCAAGGTGATGTCGAATGCCTCGCCGACGGTAATGCCGAAATGAGGGTCGTGGATTTATCTCTTGCTCTAATACCACTTGATGCGGACGGACAGTAAGATTGTAAACAAATAAAAAAGAATCCAAATAAAAAAAAAAGAAAAAAAAAAGACCACACTTAAAAGAAAAGAAAGAACATACTCAAAATAAGAGCAAAGTTTTTGATCTCAATATCAAGTCTAAATTAATTCACTCAATATCAGTCTGCATAAACCTATTACCCAATACCCTATTTATAAGCATCTAGGAAAATCCTAATTAAATCTACCAAAAATAAAATATTACAATTCAAGAAAATCTTAATTACCGTTATCAAAGAAAGGATTACAATAAAATCAAAATATAGGATATTGCTAAAATTATTAAATTCCTGAATCTTAAAATATCTTCATTCTATACCTTCTCGTTCCCCATCATTCCACTTTCACTAGATTTTTATTTCACTGCATTTGATTTTTTTTTCTCCCTAAGGAGAATGCTAAAGAAATAAATAGGAAACTTTTGGGGGATTACTTTTTCACTGTTTTGGATTAAGGTGTAATGCATTTCGCAATGTGCGTTTGAAAACGTAAATTGCTATGGTAGCATTCTTTTTCGTGACACAGGTCATGTACAATGAAGGCCAATAAGTGCCTGTCAGCAAGACTAACACCATCTATGCATCTACATTGAGGTGATGTTAGGGGATGAGGTAAACCATATTAGCTTGGGTTGAAATAGAAATGGCTTAATCAAAAAGCCCAAGTATATGAGAAATGGCTTTGTGATTAAGTAACGACTGAGTTTTGCAACACCAAGCTCTTTGTTTTATTGTCTTTAGTTTTAGATACATATAAGGTATGTCCTAGGATGCACTTGTTTTTCATTGCCATTGAATAAATTATTCATATATTTGACATATATAAATATATAAATGTTTGATGTGTCCTAGACGTGTCATGTTTTTATTTTTTTGAAAATCGATGTATCGGCGTGTCTATGTCATGTCGCGTGGTCGTATCCATGGTACTTAAGGTATCACTTTCAGTCATGCTATATGTTAAATGTGCTTGATTTATATGCCCAGTGACATGCTTTGTTCATTATATTCTTGCAGGTTATTTACATAGCACCCCTGAAGGCTATTGTCCGAGAAAGAATGAATGACTGGAGGAAACGTATTGTTTCTCAGCTTGGAAAGGAGATGGTGCTAACTTTTGTTGCTCTTTATGCATAAATAGTTTAATCATAAGCTATCAAAATTATATGATGTTTCTATCAGGTTGAAATGACAGGAGATTATACTCCAGATTTGATGGCTCTCTTGTCAGCTGATATTATAATTTCTACTCCTGAAAAGTGGGATGGTATCAGTCGTAATTGGCACAGTAGAAGCTATGTCACAAAGGTGATTTCTTTCATTTGTGCACCAGGTTTTCTTAGGCCAAGAACTACTATGGTCCCTTGATTTATTATAGAATGTAAGTTTTGACCTCGTCCCAATGTTTGAAATTATATCTGTAGGTCGGGCTTATGATTTTGGATGAAATTCACTTACTTGGAGCTGATCGTGGGCCCATACTTGAGGTATATGCTTGTCATAATATATTTCATTTGACTGTATTAGGTGATGTTTCTACAGCACCGTTTAATGGACAATTAGCACAACAACATATACATGGATATACAATTTTAAGTGTAGGACTTATTAAAAGTTGTTCCAACAATTTACCTAAAGCGATCCATAAACATTTTGATTGTGACTCTGAGTATAATGTATTGCTGCATCCCTAAAGCTAATGTTATTGATCCTTAGTTTGTTTATTGTATTAACATGCTGAAGAGCATAATTCCAGTGGAAATCTCACCTGCAGAATTTTGTGTTTCTAGGTTATTGTATCAAGGATGAGATATATATCATCACAGACAGAGCGTGCAGTTCGGTTTGTGGGCCTTTCAACGGCCTTAGCAAATGCACAGTATGTTTTATATACTTTGCTTTTGCTTTCATCAACTCTTCGTCCTTATCTCTTCTTATACTGGATCTCTCTTCCACAGCCTTTTTTTTCTTCTTCTAACAAACAGAACATGCCAAGCGCACTATGTTTGATTCTTTCACTTCTTGAATTTTTTGTGATATAGTTTGGATTCAACGTGTGTCTGTTAATCCATTCATCTACATAAATTATCCAATCTCCCGTTGAACTGGATCTCTATTCAACTAGACCACGTATTTGTCCAATTTTAAGGTTATAACGTTATATCGTTTAATAAAGTTTGAGACACATACTATTTGGGCCTTTTGTTACAAATCTTTCTCTTATTTGGTAATTCTTATACTTAACCTGTTTTTTTAGTGATTTGGCTGATTGGCTGGGTGTTGGGGAAACTGGACTATTCAATTTCAAGCCTAGTGTGAGGCCAGTACCTCTTGAAGTTCATATTCAGGCAAGTGGTGGCAGTCTCTCTCATTCTCTCTTCCAACTGCTCTTAGCTCTATTGTATCATGTCTACATGCAAATATGTATACATATTATATATCTACTGTAAATCCGCATAGGGAACGTATTTTCCATTTTGCTACTTTCCTATATTGTAACGAGGGACTAATTCGTTGATTTTATTAGTTTCATAAGGTATAATGGACAATTAGGAGTTTTGAACTCTCTTAAGAATTATCTGGATAATAATAATGGATGTTACTCATGACTTGATCATCAAGCAATCCAAAAAATTACAATCTCAATACTTTCCTTTAGTGTTGGAGATTACATCTGGCAATGCTCAAGGAGCTAGAGCTTTACACATATAACCTGTCACCTGAATTTTTTGAAAACCAAAGACCGAGAGAGGTAGATCCAGAACTGACTGTCACCGATTAAACTTTAGAAACAGAAAGGGCATGGGGTCTCTTTTTACTTCATGCTTTGACTCTTGCAATTTTATGTTTGATGACAATGCTTTTTAATGACTCCAACTTCATAGTTGAAGGGAAAAGGAAAGTTGAGTTTTTGGACATGATATATGTTAAGTTATTAGTTCTCTCTTTTAAGGGTATTATTGTGCTTTGGCCTTATCTATACTTATATAAAAAGTGGGAGGAACTAAAAGAATTTTCTCCTATCTACCATCTCATGCTCCCTCTTCCATTGAGTACGCCATCCCGTCCGAAATCAGGCCGTTCATCCATGAGAACTATTTAAGATCATATTTTGTGGATTCAAAATAGATCTATAATAATAATTCAATTCGTTCATCACTTAAGTCATTTTAAAAAATTTATTTATGTAAAACTTTAATTTAATCAGATATTAGTAACTATATGAGCACATTATATTTATTTTTTTAAATGAATGGTTTAAAACTAAAACAATTTACTTTAAACTAAAATGGTCCATTTTATAAAATAAGATGATATTTGTTCATACATTTAACAATTTACGATCCAACATAATTTTTACATGAATGATTTTTTCAAGGTGGCCTATGAAATGAATGATTCGAATTATCATTGTGGACCTACTATAAACTCAAAAAAAAATCTTAAAAATTTTTAAGAAAAAGAATCTTAAGAAGATTTTATCCCCTCTCTCCCTATCTCAAGCGCCAACATGTACGAAATTTTTCTCCTCTTATCTACTAATGGTAAATTATTTAAATGTTCATATTCATTTTATAGAATTCCTAAATTACCTTAAAGCATGTGAATCTAACAAAGAATGTTGATTTTTTTACAATCATCTTTCTTACAAATTATATAAATTGATCCTTTTATTATATGACAATTAGTTATCCATAAATATTTTCACTTTTTGCTTGGTTAGTCTTTGAATATGGTAGATTACACAAAAATTATATATTTTTTCCTCTTATCTATGAATGTTGAAATTACTTTATTGCTCCTATTCATTTTATAAAATTACTAATTACATGTGAATCTAATTGAAAATTGTTGATTTTTTTTCAATCATCTTCTTTGCAAAATATATATAATTTTGCCCTTTTATTATATTAACAATTAGTTATCCATAAATGTTTTTACTATTTGTTTCGTTAGCATTTGAACATGGTAAGTACATGAAGATTTTATTATTAATAATAATTATTTGGGCACTATTATGATATTTATTGAGTTTAAAAAATATAACAATTAGGTTTTCTTTATTTTAGTTGAATCCATAAAAAATAAAAGCATATGTATATTAATACTTGCATTTAATTTTTTTTATTTTATGCACAAACTCATCAAGTTTATTCGTATGATGTACACACTTTTTATTCTAACTAATCTCATTACAGATAATAATAACAGTTTATATTGAATTTTGTATAAATGCTACTGTGTTTCACAAAAAATATTTAATACTCACATCAAGTATAGGAGATTAACGGTGTTGATTTTCAAAGTACACGTTAATTATAATATGATCTTCAAAGTACACATCAATTAATTATATTTTAATAATTGTTATTGTATATCATAACAACTGATTTAGCACGTGCATTGCACATGCTACACACTAGTTATACATAAAAAACAGTGGTGAGGGAGAGAATCCTAAGATGCTCTCATTCTTTACCACGATAATTCTCTCTCTAGTTTTCTTCTCTCTTCTATTCCTTTCTCTACCGTTATTCTACTTGGTAGCAGAGCGCAATCTCGTGAAAGGCATATTTGATCTCTTTCCTTCTTCCTTTTCTTCTTCTCTTTTTTTTGGTTTTTCTTTTTCTTTTTGTTGTTCTTTAAAAACACACTAGGATAATCGACTAGAATTGTGGCGTTGTGATTTTTCCCCATTTTTTCTGTATTGTTTGATGTGTTTTTCCTATTGTCAATGGTTTTTGGATTTGGTTTTGGCAATTCTCGATCGGGGTTGGTTTGGCTTGGATTGATGGCTAGAAAGGCTTCCATATGTACCGACTAGGGCTCCAAAAGGCTTGATCAAGCTTGTTTGTTGATCCTTGCTTGATTTCGACCTCCAACAAGTGGCGGCTATGGTTTGCTCTGCGTTTTTTGGCTTTGATAGTGGCAGCTAGGGTTCCCTGCATACTATTTGGAACTATTTTTGGCTTTTGTGATATAGGATGAGTTGATTTTAGTGGTTTGAGTGTTCTTGGTTCTATCTTGGCTCTGCGTTCTATCTTGATTTTAGTGGTTTGAGTGTTCTTGGCAACTAGTGTTCTTGATTCTTGTGAACTGTTATTGCTTGTTTTTGGTTATCTGTGGCTATGTCAAATATTGGTTATCCTTCTGGTGGAATTCCTATCAATTTCCAATGAATAACAATACATCTTTCTCGCTTTCGCTTTTTCCCCCAATCAATTGCAAAGGTTCGCTAATGAGGAGATCGGGTTGGGTCGCTGGATTCGTAGTGATAATCTATCTCTTCAGATTATCACTGTTAAGTTGGATGGTAGTAATTATTTGATTTGGTTCCGTGCTTGTAATTTAGCCATTGTTGCCCATGGTCTATTTGGGTATATCACTGGTGAAGTTAAATAACTAAGTATCACTGGTGTAATTTAGTCATTGCTGCTCATGGTCTCTTGTGTTGTCATGTCATGGTTGTACATTCTATGCAGCATTTTGTTAGTCAAGATTTTTAATAATTAATAGGCAACAATATTGTGAGAATGTATAGCATTATTTGGATACATAGGATTTAACGTAAAGCAGTGCTTTCTTGTCAGAGTTTTAGGCGGCAAAAGACTTTAGGGCTTGTTGAAGCTGTTGAGCATATCGAACCAAAGCAATTTCTTACTTCTAGATACCGCACATAAGATTTGGTATGTGGCTACTAAGATTTACTCTCAAACTGGTAATAATGCTCAACTGTATAGTTGCAAATGAAGATTTTTGGATTAGGATTGAAAGACTTGTCCTTGGCCGAGTATTACGCCAAGTTGACTAGTCTGACTAGTCTTTGGTATGAGATTCATTATTATCAGGATTTTGAGCTAGTTATACTACTGATGTTGTTGCTTTTCAAAAGATGACGAAAAAGAGCGTGTTTATGATTTTCTTGCTGATTTTAACACCGACAACGATCCAGTGTTTATGTTTTGGACCTGGACCTGTTCCTACCTTGAGGCAAGCATATGCCCATGTTTAGCAGGAGGATAGCTATCGTCATGCTATGGTGCAACAATCTAGTCAGGATTGCTCTGTGTTTGCTATCACTTTTACCCCAAAGAATGGAAAGTCTAGTCATTCTAAGTCTTAGGAGAAGAACAGACCAGTAGACCGTGACCAATTGTGCTGTGAGCACTATAGCAAGACCCGTCATATAATAAAACACTGAGGCAGGCCTATGCGCAAGTTCAGCAGGAGGATAGTTGGCATTATGCTATGGTGCAATCTTCTAGTCACGAGTGCTCTGTGTTAGTTATCACTTTTACCCCACAGAATGGCAAGTCTAGTCATTCCAAGTCTGGAGAGAAGAGTGAACCTGTAGACAGTGATCAATTGCGGTGTGAGCACTGTGGCAAGACCCGTCATACAATAGAGTACTGTTGGAAGTTACATGGTTGTCCTACTTAGGGACGTGGTGGTCCTATACATTCCCATGCTCATCTCTCTAAGACTTCTGCTAGCCTATCTGGTAAGACTGGCCCTCTTTCTCAGGATGAGTTAAATACGTTTGATGGCCTGAGTTGACATCTCTCCTCTTACAACTTCTACTTCCATTTTCTTCTCCAACTTTGCTCACTCAGGTATTTATATTAGTGCACTTTATGCTTTTGCCTTTCGTGTTCCTTTGATTATAGATGTTGGATAGCTTGATATTTATTACTGGGCCCATTTCCTAACATCTTATGCTTTTGGAGCAATTGGTGATTTAACATGGTATCAGAACTCTAGTTCCATGAGGTCTTGGGTTCAAGTCTCGTGATATGTTTTCTTGTTATATTTGTTATTATGTACTGTGTTTTGGTGCACCTATTTAGTTTGTTCGTTTCTCCACATGCAAGACATGGTCACACGTGAGGGGGAGTATTGAATAACTTGATATTCATTGTTAATCCCATTTCCTAAAAACTTAAATTTTTAGGACAATTGGTGACTTAACAATAGACTCAAGTGCCACTAATCATATGACTAGCTCTTCCTCTGTGTTTTCGTCTTACTCTACTTGTTCCAGTAAATATAAATCTCGAATAGCTAATGGGTCTTTGTCTTCTGTGTCTGGAAAATATTCTATCTATTGCTCTTCTTCCATTTTCTCTAGTCCGTTCTTCATGTTCCCAATTTTCGTACTAACTTATTATCTATTAGTAGTCTTACTAGTTTGTTAAATTGTCCACTAACCTTTTTTTCTACTCATTGTGTTTTTCAGAAATTGAGGACAGAGAGAACGATTGACAGCGGTAGCGCACATGGTGGTCAGTACTTTCTAAATGTCCCTTCTTCACCTCCTTTTCAACTGTCGTCTTCGAGCCAGGCTCTACAAGCTGATATCGGTTCCCTACTTCATCAGTTACATCAATGGCATCATTGTTTGGGTTATCTTTCTTTTGGGATTTTGGAATGACTTTTTCCTTCTTTGGTCAAACATTGTTGCAAAGTATATGTTTACAGTGTTTTTTTTATTTCTATTTTATTGTTTGTTTGTCTTTTTTCAGGGTTTTTTTGTAATTATCTATGATACAATAATACTATAAATACATATGGGCGAAGGAAACAAGTCAATCTCCTCAGGCTCTTCTTTTTTATCTTTTCTTTCTTCTTTATCTCTTCTTCTTTCTCTTCTTCCAAATCCTAAGTTAATATCTTATGATACAACTTGGTATTAGAGCACTCTAATCCAACCCTAGAACAAGTTGGGAAAGTCTCGGCTTTGTCGTGACGCCACAGGAACGTGCTGATGTCATCTTCTGTACGATGATGTTAACGTGGCATCATTGTACTGTAGAATTCTCTTAGAACCTATTTTAACAAATGAATTCAGTTGGTCAAAATTTTACAAAGATGAATAAACATGTTCATATAAAAACAGTGCAATAAATATTCCGAAATAGGCTATACTGACTGAAAATTTTGCATCTTTTACAAAGTTATACCAATCAAAATAATTTTTCGAATTTTGATGTAAAAGATTTATAGACGGAGTTTATTTCTTTTTTTGTAGATTGACGAATCAAATGATATTTTTGTTCCAGTTTTTGCCTTTTCTTCTCCCTCTCAATTAAACTTTTCCTTGCCATGAACGGTGACTCCACAATTGGATTTGCCTTGATACCTAGTTTTTTTTTTGTGATTTTTCTATATTTTTTTGGTGAGGTTTGATGCATGTTTTGGATTTTTAAAACTTTTTTGATTTTGAAACTCTAGCTCGTAAATATGCAAATCGCGACATCGTGTGTTGGTTTCGATGGTCAAGACACATCGTATAGGTGGCGAAACTTCATATTTGGGTAAGATCTGTGGTCGATTTGGTGATTGTGCAGGTTTTTAAGCTTTGATTTTATGCCCTAGGTGTTCGACAACATTCTGGATTTCGGTTTTGTGCCATAAACTGTGTGGCCGTATTTTTTGGGTTGCGCCAATTCGAGTTCATGCCCTCGGTGCCTTTGGTTTTGGTTCCATAAAGTTGTCTTATTCTAGATCTCGTGATTTGCCTTATTTTGGGTTTGTTCTTGGTCCATCACAAGAATATTTTCGATTGCAGTTTGATATTTGTTTGTATGTGGTCTGATTATTGTTGGCTTGAATTGATATGGTTGATACAAAGCTTACTGATCTTAAAGATGATTTGCCAAGATGCGTCATTTTTAAACGGCTAAATGGTGTCAACTAGTTAGCTTGGGCATATGCTTTTAATTTTTTTCTAAAAGAGAAGCAAAGACTAAAGTACATAATTGATTCCCCTCCACCTCAAGAGGATTCTACTCTTTCTAGTTGGGAAAATATCGATTCTATTGTTATAGGCCGGTTATGGCATATTCTGGAGACACATATTGAACTACTATGGAGTTCTGTGATACTTCTAAACATATTTGGGACTATCTTGCACACTTTTTATCGAATCAGAGCAATGCCTCCCGTGTTTACGAGTTATGTGAGCAGATTTTCACCACTAAACTAGGTGGAAATTCTTTATCTAAATATTACGGTCTGCTTAAGAGTTTGTGGGATCAATTGTTACAACGTTGTCGAATTCACTACCAATGTCCAACATTAGAAGCGTCAGTGGGAGGATTTCATGATTGCATTCTCGATTGTTACGTTCATCCTTAGGCCAGTCATCTGGGGTGGCTACTCCTATTTCACAATCTTCTGCCTTTGTCTCCAGTAGTGGCAGTCGTGGTTCTTTTTGTGAAAATGGTCGTGGTAACCGTGGAGGCCATGGTGCCTATCAAGGTGGTGGTCGTAGTAATGAACGTGGTGATCGAAAGTGTGATTACTGTAGTGGTACTAACTATATCGAACTTTATTATTGGACTAAGTATGATAAACCGGATTATGTTCATCAAGTTACTGATGGCACCTCCTAGCCTTCATCTTAGACATCTTCTACTCCTTCCAATCAGGTGTCTTCTTCGTCTGGATCTCATGATGCCCTCACTATTTAACTTAGCGAAATTGTTTAGACATTTCGGTTTGTTCTATCCTCACCTTCCACTACTATCTTAGCTAATTTAGGTAATATTGCATGTGTGACTCTTTCCTTCCTATTTTGGGTCCTTGACTTTTGCGCTAGCACTCACATGTCCGGTAATCCATCTCTTTTCTCTAATTTGACAACTCTTACGCATCATATTGTCTTTAGTTGATGGTTCATCTCGGCCTATACAGGGTAAAGGCGTTCTTCATCACTCTCCCTCTTTCGCCTTACCTTTTAGTCTTTATGCCCTAGTTTTCCTTTAATTAACTAAAACCTTGCATTTTCTATAACCTTTTCTCCTACTTCTTGTGTTTTTTAGGACCTCACGACGAAGAAGATGATTGGTTCGGGGCATAAAAAGGATGGTCTCTATTATCTTCTTGTTGATATTTCTCATTTTACCCCCTCTACTTTGAGTGCTACGATTTTCCTTCTTCAATGACATTTTCGACTGGGTCTTCCATTTATGGCTAAGCTTAAGTTAGTTATTCCCTAGTTTGCGTCAGTCCTAGCTTTGATTGGGAAGCTTGTCAATTAGGGAAGCATCATCGTAGTTCTTTTCCTAGTAATAGTTGTAGTGTAATCAAAATCCATTGATATAGTCCATACGGACATTTGGGATCCTTCTCGAACTC
>JAULJZ010000023.1:7666580-7679484 GCA_032270985.1 Heliamphora pulchella
TCAGTCCTAGCTTTGATTGGGAAGCTTGTCAGTTAGGGAAGCATTATCGTAGTTCTTTTCCTAGTAATAGTTGTAGTGTAATCAAACTCCATTGATATAGTCCATACGGACATTTGGGATCCTTCTCGAACTCCCAGTATTAATGGATATTCTTATTTTGTTATTTTTGTTTATGATTATTCTCGCACGACTTGGTTGCTTCTATTAAAACATCGATCTAAATTACCTTTTATTCTCGTTAAATTTTATAATGAAGTGTTTACCCAATTTGGCAAGCGTACTAAGGTTCTTCGATCAGATAATACCCTTAAATATCTGCAATCTGCTGTTGATTCCTTTTGTATTGATCGGGATATTGTTCATCAAACGAGTTATGTTCACATGTCTCAACAAAATGGTGTTACTGAACGCAAGCACCGTCACTTGTTAAATGTTGCTCGTACCTTATTATTTCACACATACGCGCCCAAACATCTTTAGAGTGATGTTGTTCTTGCAGTTTGTTTTCTCATTAATCGTATATATTCTCTTGTTCTCCATGGTCAGTCCTCATTCTCTTTACTATATCCATAGTCATCATCTTTTTCTCACTTCTCGAGTTTTTGGTTGTACTGCCTTGTGCATATCCTTGATTCGGGTCATGATAAGTCTCCTCGGACTCGAAAGTGTATTTTTCTTGGGTGCTCTCGTACTCAAAAGGGGTCTCATTGTTATCATCCCGATACTCGCCGATATTTTGTGTGTTGATGTTACCTTTTTTGAGTCTCATCCTTTTTTTGCTTCTTCTGGTCAAACATTATGTTCTGATCTTATTTGCTATCGTGAGGGGGAGTCATCTTCTTCACCTACTCTCCCTTAATCATTATCTTTACCACCCTCTCCTTTGTTGAACCCTCCTTTGCAAGTATATCAGCGCACTCGAGTTCTTCTCGTTGTCTCTTATGGCCCGGATCCTTCATCTTCTTCAGCTGAGGTTCCTGGCTCTTCACCTTCTTCCAATTCTATCTACCTACCCATTGCTTTGCGTCGAGGTAAACACGCCTGTACTCAACATCCTATTGCTAATTTTGTCTCATATAGTCGCCTTTCACGTTCTCTCCTCCTTTACATCCACCTTGTCATCTATTTCTATCCCTACCTCTCCTATCAGGTTATATAAATGTTTGGATGGAAACACGCTATGAATGAGGAAATGAGTGCTCTTTATCAGAATCAAACTTGGAACCTCACTACTCTTCCGCTTGGGAAGCAAGCGGTTAATTGTCGTTGAGTATACATTGTGAAATATCTTTCAAATGGCTCTGTTGAGTGTCTTAAGGCTCACCTGGTTGCTAAATGCTACACTCAGACCTACAATGTTGATTATTTGGAGACGTTTTCTCTGATGGCTCATCTTAACTCTGTTCACATTCTTCTTTCTGTTGTCGTTTGTCGTTCATGGCCTTTGTATTAGCTTTATATTAGAAATGCCTTTTTTCATCGTGCTCTTCAGGAGGTGTATATAGTCCAACCACCTGGTTATGTTCTTGCTGGTAGTGAGCATCTCGTCTCTCGTCTTCACAAGGTTCTATATGATCTGAAGCAATCATCTTGTACTTGGTTTGACAAGTTCAATTATGTTGTGCTCGCCTATGGTTTTTAGAATTCTACATCTGATCATTCTATTTTTATTCGTCATCCTTTGCTGAGGTTGGTCGTTATCGTCGACTTGTTGGGAAATTGATTTACCTTACTGTTACTTGTCCTAACATTACTTATGATATTGGTGTTGTTAGTCAATATATGGATGCAAAATTAGATTCTATGGATGTTAAATGTATTTTCATTTGCTACTCTGTTACTTTAAAATGTTATAAATGCTATAATCCTTCCACCTACAAGGTTTTTGTCGATATGGATGCTACCTAATGGGAAACGGGGTCGTCTTCCAGTTTGTCTCAACATTTCTTTAGGGGGAGACTTAAGGGGGAGACACATAGACTGGAAGAAATGTTGACGTTAGATAAACAGAATTAGGAGTCTTAAGGGATATTTTCCCCTAATTTTTCTCATAGAGACCGTCCTAGTGAGGGGGAAAAGAAAGAGTTTGGTTAGAGGGAAAAAGTGCAAAACGTTCGTGGATGATTGGATATAACTGATTTGCAAACTTATTCTCAGCGTCAGAAGGATCAGACTGCTTGTGTGCCACTACCATCTTGTTAGTTGCTATCACCGTCTCCAGTTTCAGATTTTTTCACTGATTCATCTGGTAATGAATCTCCAGTTGTTACTCTTAATAATTGTGATCTATCTATTGCTCTTCGAAAAGGATTTTGGACATGCACTCAACATTTTATATCCCAATTTGTTTCATATGAATCCTTATTTCCTCCATATCATGCCTTTGTAGGGTTGGAAGAAAGCTAATGCAAATCTTAAGTGGAAAGAGGTTATGGTTGAGAAGATGACAACTTTGAAAAAGAATGACACCTTGGCGTTAGTATCTCTTCCAGAAAGGAAGAAACTAGTGGAACGCATATGGGTGTTCACAGTAAAGCAAAAGGCAAATGGGTCAGTTGAGAGATTCAAGGTCATACTAGTTGCTAAGAGTTTTACCCATACTTATGGTATCGACTATCAGGAGTCCTTTGTTCCTGTAGCAAAGATGAATTTTGTTCGGGTGCTACTTTCCCTTGCTACTAATCTGAGTTGGCCTCTCCAATAGCTGGGTGTAAAAAATGCATTCCTTTATGGGGACTTGGAGGAAGAGGTGTATATGGATGTAATACCAGGTTTTTTGTCCCATGCAACTGAAGGGAAGATCTGTAAATTGAATAAGGCTCTATATGGACTAAAGCAGTTTCTTAGAGCTTGGTTTGACAGATTTTTCAAGAGTATGCTAAGATTTGGGTATCGATAGAGTCATGTATATAATACTATGTTTATGAAGCAAGATAATGAGAAGATCACAATTCTTATTGTGTATGTTGATGATATAGTAGTGATAAGCAATGATGCAAAAGAGGTTTTCTATGTCAAAGATCGTCTAGCTAAAGAGTTTGAGATGAAAGATCTATGGGTGTTACTGTATTTTCTTGGGATTAAAGTTTCTAGATCAGATAAGGGTTTTTTATTTTCCAAAGAAAGTATATTCATAACCTCCTAAATGAGACAGGCATATTGGATTGTCGACTAGCAGATTCGCCTATTGAGGCTAATCATTACCTTCGTAGTGGTGATGGGGAGCCTGCCGAGAAGGAAAGATTTCAAAGACTTGTAGAGAGATTGATATACTTATCTCACACTAAACTTAATATCGCATATGTCGTGGGGGTTGTAAATCAATTCATAAATGTCTCTCATACTATATATCTTGACGTTGTTTACCGTATTTTGAGGTACCTTATGTTTGCTCCTAGAAAAGGAATTTTGTTCTCTAATCATTGTCGTATGAAATTGGAAGCTTTCACGATGTGGATTGGGCTAGTTCCGTTAATGATAGACAGTCTATGTCAGGTTGTACTTTTGTAGGAAGGAATTTGGTTACTTAGCAAGATAAAAAGAAGACAGTGGTAGCTAGATCGAGTGCCAAGACCGAGGCCGAGTATAGGGCTATGGCGAATGGAATTTGCGAACTTGTGTAACTCCTATTATTAAAAGATTTGGGAATTGAGGGTGATAGATCTATGAAGTATTGCAACAACAAGATTGTTATCAATATTGCTCGTAACCTAGTGGAACATGACAGAACAAAACATATAGAGATTGATAAACATTTCATCAAGGAGAAATTGTGCAAGGGTTTGATTTGGTGAAGCCTGAGGATGAATTAGCAGAGATTTTTACCAAAGGCTTAGTGGTAGAGTGTTTCACTCCATTGTGTGCAAGTTGGGCATGAGAAATATCTATGCACCAACTTGAGAGGGAGTATTAAGTTATTAGCTAATTCTTTTAAGGGTATCATTGTACTTTGACCTCATTGTATATAAATAACAGCGGTGAGGGAGAAAAAGTTGCTTTGTCATTCTCCACCATGATAATTCTCTCTATAGTTTTCTTCTCTCTTTTATTCCTTTCTCTGCAGTCGAACCAATCCGCATGAAACCTTTGTTCTAATCAATTGAGGTCGGTTATATGAATCTTTTTATGCCCATTCTGTTTTGTTAAGGGCATATCTTTAGTTAGATTCATAAAGTTCATATCTTTTTTTAATACGGCATTCCATGTCAATCTAGTTCTACCCCTTCCTCTAGTGACTTTTCTTTACTACTGCATCAACTGGGTTACGTTGTATTCATTTCTCTACTGTTATTCTAACTATATATTACCTTTTCTTTTTCCTCCCAAAAGGGGGTGGAAATTTTTCTCTCAATTCATATCTCAACTAGTCCTTCACATAAAGGATTTTAGCCTAGTTGACAAATTTAGCACAAGATTTTATCAACTCTTCATTTGCTGAAGGTGAAATATGGAGTATCAATCATGTCTGTGGAGATTGATTTTCATTGTATTATTGCTTGGGTAAAGTACGAGTGAACCTGTGACTACACAACATTTTAACTCTATTTTTGAACTTCTGCCACTTGATGAAATTGTTGGGAGGAAAAAGTTCCGTGTCTTGCCTTGTTGTCTTAGATAGTTGTCAAGGTGCCAAAGTATCTAAATTGGATGACCATAAGCGTAAGAATCTTATGAGTAGTGCACCAAGAGAGAAAATGTACACTCTGGAATGCATATATTAGCATGGTAACCAAAGTTGGTCAAAGTTCATTGAATAGGCGTTTCTTTTGGTCTTTTGTTTTCTATCTCGATTCCCACTTTTTCTGGTCATTGTGAACTGAATGAAATCCTTCTTTTGCCAGTTATATTTCAAGTCTATAATGTTCGGAATCTGTCTCCTTTATACAGGGATACCCAGGTAAATTTTACTGCCCACGGATGAACAGCATGAACAAACCATCATATGCTGCCATATGTACCCATTCTCCAACAAAACCAGTTCTAATATTTGTTTCGTCTCGGCGCCAGACAAGGCTTACTGCACTGGACTTAATTCAGGTGGGATATGTTATCATTCTCAAAATATAAAATGTATACATAAAGCAGCATTACCGATGATTCTTTTGTATTATTGAAGTTTGCAGCCTCAGATGAGCACCCCATACAATTTCTTAGTATGCCAGAAGAAGCACTACGGATGATTCTTTCTCAAGTCACTGATCAGAACCTCCGGCACACTTTACAATTTGGCATTGGGTTACACCATGCAGGACTGAATGACAAGGACAGATCTCTGGTTGAGGAACTTTTTGCAAACAACAAGATTCAGGCAATTATCACTCTACTGACAATTATTGAAACACAAAGGCTACATCCTCAATTCATTTTACTGACTGCATTTTAATCTTTATATGTCGATAGGTATTGGTTTGTACGAGTACGTTAGCATGGGGTGTAAACCTTCCAGCTCATTTGGTTATTATCAAGGTGCGGAAAAGCTATTTATTGTATGCTTGCATTGCTATTCCATATCTGAAATCTATTGGGCAAGAATTTCTGAAAGGGGATTACCTTTGGTTCTTTAATTTATTTGTATCTTATTTTATGTTTCTTCTTTATTCTGTTTTGGACACGGTTCTTATTTTAATCTTATTTGGTTCTTTAATAATGTTGTCTTATCATTGAAGTAGGAAAGCAACATTTCCAAGTTTTGAAGTATAAATGAACCTCAATTATTTTTCTTGTCATCTGTCAAAGGCCAAAATCGGAACAATTGTGGTTTATGCACTAATTCTCATTCGAAAATAGGCTCATCCAATAAACCAACTCTACCTCAAACACATTTCTATTTTTTTGAAAATCATAAAATAAGGTACCGTGACATTAAAGTTCCCTGGAATAGTGAATGTGGCATTTAAACTGAGTTCTCCTCAATGTGGTTAAAGGCATTAAGAATTCTCTTAAAAAATCTGGGATACGATAGGTTCTTGTGCATTATATTCATGTTTAGTTAGATGATTGGAATGTATGTTATAGACTATATATATAATTATATTTTAACTTGTAAATGTAATTTTTCCTTTTCTTTGTTTACTCTTGGTGATTATTGCTGGCTCCAGGTATGGGATATGTTGCATTGTTTACTTTTTCCATCTATTGATGTTTTTTTTTTTTGGGTTGGGGGGGGGGGGGTGGGGGTGTTGCCGATTACAATAAACCCATGTTCTACTGATGCATTTCTTACTCCCAGATTAGGGAGCAGGAAGAAGGACCCACAAATAAATTGCATGCAGCAACCAAAGAGGAAAAGGGGTCTAGGAAAACCCTGTTTTTGCATTTTTCGAGTCGCTGTGCATGTGTGGGGAACACACTGGTTTATCTCTAATTCTCTATGCAGTCATAGGTATAGATATTTATGTTTCAACTGTTAGAGCCCCTCTAATACTTTGCTTTACCTTCAAAGCATTTTCTGTTTAGGAGATCTTAAAAAAGAAGGGGTTAATAAACATATATGACCACATCTTCTTCCTTGTTTTTTGTTTTTTTCCTGTTTGACGGTTTCTTTCTCTGACAACTTTTTGTGCATCATTTATTACTCTTTATCTTTACGTCAAAATAGGGTTTGTTTTGTGTCTACATCTCCAAGTGTATTCATGTGTTTTCAAAATATTTCGTTTTCACAAATGTTTCGTGCCTGATTTTATCTTTTCTATTCTTACCATACATCCACTTCAATATTCTCATTTAAAAAACGCTCATTTTATTAATATGATGTTTTTTAACCGCCCAACATTCCGTCCCATATAGTTTAGCTCGACATGTTCAAGAAAATCAAAATTTTGTCGTGTCCTAGTGTTCTTCAACATGAAATTAGACAAGTTGGACACTTGGACTCATGGTCACACCCGACATCCCACCTAAGTTCATGTAACATTGGTCAAAAATCATGTCTCCTCTATGGACCTAGACAGTTATTACATTTCTTTCGCATCCGAAACACCTTTAATTTTTTTTACTCATAACATACCGAATTTTGGTTTTAATGTTAGGTGCATGATCTGTAATGTTTTTCCTAAGTACAAATGCATGCAAGCTTGCTATAGGGATTGAGCTGTGTAATAGTAGAGATACTTATGTTGGATGCTTGTTACCTCCCAATATTTAGGATTCAGGACCTTGTCTTGCACAGCCACATACATGTGACACGATACGTGAATGTTTTATTTAATATGAATCGAAGGCGTAAGTATTAGGGATCAATAGAATATGACTTGTACATGGATAAATTATTTGAAAAATATGAAGTTTTTTGGTGGTGGAAATGTGAAATATAGAAGAGTTAACCATAGTAAATGGGGTTTATGATTGGACCCTGTACCGTAGTCCATCATTGAGCTTCTCACTAATTCCACGAGCCTCATTTCCAAGGGCTTCAAGCCTTCAAATAAGTTGGCCTAAACTGCCTTGCCTGTTCCTACTATAAAACCCTCACTCAAAATTTTGTTATAATGACCTTTGGGGGTGGATCGGACTTCTGCAACAAATAAACATTAATTCTATGGAGCTCAAACTTCTATTATTGGCATTCCTCTGTTCCTCGTTTTCCTATTCCTTCTTTTTTTCATCCTATTCTTATTGTTAAATTGTCAAAAAGTAGTCTGCAGGAGCAGTGGCTTGCTGCATCCAACCCATATCCATGCCTATATTAGTGTCATGTTGTGTCAGCATGATTACTGTTATGCGAACCTCCAGTTCAAGTAAAACAGCATGTTTGTAGCTTTTGCATCTGATCTTATATCTGCCTCGGTATCTTAACACATTAGAATGAGGGCCTTTTTTGTCAAATGTTACCAAAGAGGCTTGAGAGGCTACCAACCATCAAATATGATGACTATTTAGCTGGCCTAGCTACAATCATGCACCTTTAGCACATGCTTCATTTAGGCATAATTTAATGGCCCATCTATTTAATGCAGGGAACAGAGTATTATGATGCAAAAGCAAGACGATATGTAGATTTTCCTATCACAGATATCCTGCAAATGATGGGTCGTGCTGGCCGTCCCCAGTTTGATCAACACGGAAAAGCTGTCATTCTTGTCCATGAACCCAAAAAGAGCTTCTATAAAAAGGTTAAATGAAGGTTTTGAACATGTGCATTATGATTATTGAGTGGTTTTCCCTTTTTTAATTGCTAGAATAACTGGTTTTCTATTTTTGCAGTTTCTATATGAACCATTCCCAGTTGAAAGTAGTTTGAGGGAGAAGTTGCATGATCACATTAATGCTGAGATAGTTTCTGGAACAATTTGCCATAAAGAGGATGCAGTACATTATCTCACCTGGACTTATTTGTTCCGGAGATTGGTAATGATTTGGCAATTCCTAATGCTATTTAGTAACTTAATCAGTTAACGGTGACTTTCTAGGTCCTAAATCATCCTAGGGATCCTCTCAATTGTTTATTCTGGTTATCTCAAAAGGATCATTCCTCTAATGCGGGTCCTCATTTTGTGACCTTTAGCTATAAATCTGCCTATGATTGTTAAAATGATAGCGGACATCCACTGATCATTAAACTATTGTGTTGTTAACTTTAACTCACATCTATTAGTAAGTACAACTCTCATACACACACCTAAAACTGTGAAACACGTTTTAAATGTTGGGAGTCTGCATATGATAAGTTTTGGGAGAATAAAAGAGGTTCTTTTGTGTTTTATAATTACATCAACCATTTTGAACATCAATGCAATTTTGACGTCAAGCAGTCTTGTGTCTGAATCTAGAATAGACGTTACACAAGAATATGTTGTTACATTTTTTATGGCAGTACATTCCAAAAAGTAAAATGCATGATAAGGGTTGTTAACTGTCCATTTAGTTGTGGGAAGTGTTATTTTTTTATTTCTTGTCATGATTAGCATTAAATTCTTTGAAGCAGTACAGAAGTTGAAACTTGTGGCAGTTAATTGCCTTTGGGTTTTTTAGTTCCGATTTTTGTTGGGGGTTTTTAGTTCCCATTTTTGTTTTCTGTTTTTTGTTTCATTTTCTGGAAAACACTACAAACTGGTTTGGGAACTGTTTCTGCAACCAATTTTCAGGAAAAAAAATCTATAAAACAGCACACTTTTCACAAAGCACTAAAAAGATGTTCTCGAATTTTTAAAAACTGGTTTGACACAAAAATGAAAACATTAAAAACCAATTTCTAACTTTTGAATTGGTTGTTGTGCTAATTATATGATCTTCTCTAGGTTTCAAATAATTACAGGGAACTTGCCACAGTTTCTGAAATACACTTTCCTCCCTGTCAGAGTTATCTGTTAACAGAAGCTAATGATCGCGTATTTTTACACTACTATCTTTATAAAATAAAAAAATAAAAAAAGAAGCTATAATTCCTCACACACACGCACACATGCTACTATTCTCCTATCATTATAACCAATCCCCACTGCTTCCCCATTTGCGGCAAGCATGTCTTCGTCATCCCCAATTTGCCATTACGACACCTTACTGCTACTTCTAGACCTACACCTGGATATCCATTGTTTCTCTCTAGCTCTATTTTTCACATCTTAAGATATATTTTCTTCTTGTCAGTTTAGATCTGGTAATGGATGTTGAGAATGAAGAAAAAAAACCCTCTAGGGGATATCGTTCGAACGAGGTCTCGGGCCGTCCAGACAAAACAAAGCAGTAGTAAAGAGTTTTGGCACCGAACAAAATCATCCGAATGGGCCCTCAGGCCGTCTGGATGGAATCAGGCAGAGGCAGTCTCGGGTTTTGAGCGCTCATCCGAGTCCGGACAGCCTAAACCAACATACTGTTACACCTTTAGCCCTAAATTTTTGTGTTTTTGTTTTTTAGCAATCTATTTAAAGGGATCTTATGCTAATCCCTATTCGTTTTCATCATTGTAACTCAAATTTCTCAAAGAATAGCGAAAAGCGTGAGCCCCATGGACGTGGACACAATTTGCCGAACCACGTAAAATCTTTGTGTCGAGTTTCTGTGATTGTTTCTTGATCGTTTCTTTCTAGCGTGTAATTGTGCGTTTGATTGTGGGTGTAATTTTCCAACAATTAGTATCAGAGTTTCGGGCTTTAGAGGTCGAAGAATGCACAATGGCAGAAGGAAAAGTCAAGATTAAGAAGTTAAATGCCTCAGACTTCGCCTTCTGGAGAATGCAGATCGAAGACGTTATGTACCAAAAGTACTTATATCTTCCCTTGCTCAAAGAGAAGCCAAAAAAGATATCAAAGGACAAATGAGAAGTACTCGATCGTAAAGCCCTGGAGATCGTGTGCAATTAAGACTTGCATTGTCCGTCGCTTCAAACATCGCGAAGGAAAAAACGAGAGCAATATTACTTACGACTATTGAGAAGATGTGCGAGAAGCTTTTTACATCAAATAAGGTGTATTTAATGAAGAAATTGTTTAATATAAAGATGGCAGATGATACGGTTGTTGCCAAACGTCTGAATGATTTCAACACAATCACCAATCAATTGGAATTGGTGAAAATAGAGTTCAACGATGAGGTGAAGGCCTTTCTTTTGTTCTCTAGTTCACTAGAAAGTTGGAACGGCCTGGTTGTGGCGGTGTGCAACTTCTCAGATTTAGTAAAGTTAAAGCTAAAGGGTGTTATCGGTTTTGTTCTGAGAGAAGAAGCTCGAAAGAGGACTTTAGGCAATGATTCTACTTCCGGTTCAATCTTGAGCGCAAGATGTAGAGATCAAAAGAAACATAGAAAAGCAAAAAGGTCGCAGGAATAGCAGATCAAAGTCAAGAAGAGGACGGTTTAACTCTCGGGCAGGTGATGGAAAGTCATATGTTGCTGGAACTGTGGTCAGAAGTGGCACTTCAAAAATTACTACAAGATACCGAGAAAACAACGGGTCGACACCAATCAGGGGGTAAGAATAAGGTTAATCTTACTAATAATGAAGATAATGATGCCTTGATTTGTGCCTTTGATTCTCGCTACGGGTCTTGGATTATAGACTAAGGGGCTTCGTTCCATACGGCCTCACGCATGAATTTTCTCAATAATTATGTGCAAGGGAATTTTGGCAAAGTTTATTTAGAGATTATAAGGCCTGCAACATTATTGGGAAGGGTGATCTGCAAATTACCCAATTAGATGGCATAGTTCGAAAGCGAAGGGATGTTAGACTCATACCCAGTCTAACCAAAAATTTGATTTTAGTTGGTCAACTTTTAGAAACCGAAGTTCTGACATCATTCACAAGCAACTCGTGGAAAATGAGTAGGGGATGATTGATTTTGACACTTGGCAAAAATGAGGGCACTTTGTACATGTTCTCGAGTTCCTACAGTAGCATAGCAATGGAAAAGTCTAAGGTTAATGTCAACACTTAGCACAGATGGCCTGATCACATGAGCGAAAAGGGGATGAAAGTGATGACATCAAAAGGAAAATTATCGGGATTGTAGTTAGCGGACTTAGACTTCTATGAAGACTGTGTCTTGAGGAAGCAGAAGTTAGTTTCACAAGGACAGTAAGAACACCGAAGGTAAAACAACTAGAATTGGTCCATACTGGCGTATGAGGACCATCTCAGGTATCTTATTTAGGTGATTCACGTTATTTTGTCGCTTTTATCGCTGGTGCTACTAGAAAGTTTTGGGTTTGTTTCTATGAAACAAAAATAAATATGATGTATTTGGTATATTTAAAAATTGGAAAGCCCTAGTTGATAATGAAACATGATTAAAACTAAAGTGTCTGAAGTCAGATAACAGAGATGAGTACTGCAGCAGTGAATTTGAGATTTATTGTGCGGTTAATAGGATCAGAAAACTAATGGTTGTGCCTATAATACCAAGGCAGAATGTAGAGCGCATAAACCGAACAATTCTAAAGCGTGCTAGGAGCTTGAGGTTGCATGCCGGATTGCCATAACAGTTCTGGGCAGATGCAATGAACACGATAGCTTATTTGATCAACAGGGGACCTTCTATGCCTTTGAATAATGGTTTGCCAGAGGAAGCGTGGACAAGAAAAGAGGTAAACATTTACGCACTTTTGGTTGTGTTTCCTACATTCAACGTGTAAGAAACGAATAATAGATTATCAGAAAGCTTAGCCTCTCAATTGGAGAGGTCCACTATATGTAATAATTACAGAGATGTGTACAGCAAAACCCTAATGGGCCCTTATAGCTAACGGGTCTAGCTAGAGATATTATATACACACATCCAATAATATTACTAACACTCCCCCTCAAGTTGGAGTATATTTGTCAATCATGCCTAGCTTGTTACAAATATACCGAACTCGTGGACCCACTAATGACTAGGTAAAGATATCTGCGAGTTGTTCTGTTATCGTTACATGACCCAAGGATATAATACTATTCTGACACTTTTCTCGGACAAAATGACAATCAACTTTAATATGCTTTGTCCTCTCGTGAAATACTGGATTATTAGCGATATGCATAGCTGCCTGGTTATTACACTACAACCTTATAGATTCCGTTATAGGCATGCCAATCTCTTCTAGGAGCTGTCGTGCCCACATAACCTCAGTAGTTGCCGTTCCCATGGCTCGGTACTCATCTTCAGCACTTGACCTTGCTACAATGGCCTGTTTCTTGCTTTTCCAATAAATCAGATTCCCTCCAAAAAAATATAAAGTATCCTGAGGTCGATCGTCTATCACTAGGAGATCCCGCCCAATCTGCATCCGAATATCCTTTCAGGTTGAGGTGTCCATGATTCTTGAAAACCAGCCCTTTACCAGGATTAGTTTTCATGTATCTCAACATACGAAGCACCGCCTGCCAATGATTTGTTCTCGGAGACTCCATGAATTGACTCACCACACTTACCGCAAAGGCAATGTCTGGACGTGTCATGGTGGTGAGATAATTCAATTTTTTCACTAGCCG
>JAULJZ010000023.1:7692115-7715067 GCA_032270985.1 Heliamphora pulchella
GTAAAAATGACTTGAACCAAATAGTTATATTTAAATAGCTGTGTTTAATATCTTATATAACAACTTAGGTAAATTACATTGATCTTCCATAACTCATTAATACCTCATTTTATACACAATTTAAAAATTTTTAGAGAATAAAAGAAGCGTCCACATAAAGTTTTGTATAAGTTTATTTATTAGGATGTATAAAGTGAGATCTGAATGACTAACTGATAGCACATTCATAAAGTAAAAATTGCTCTTAAAGTACGAATTTAAATAATACTATACATTGTAATAAATAGAAGGCGGTACTTAAAATAGTATAACCACCATAATTTATGTGTAGATATCGTTATTTGAGTGGGATTATTTTAACATTGATGACACAAGTGATATAATAATCATATTCAGTTATTGTTACTCATTAAATTATAAAATTATATGTGGACCATAGCTAGATTTTCTCTAATAAAGAAATTATCATATTCTCCCACTTGATACCTATTACATATAAAATTTTATTGGTGAAAAGTCGCATTTATTTGTGAATAAGTACTTATTATGAACGGATAAAATTAGTATTCTATGATGAATGTGTATCGTTGCTTATAAATAAATAAAGGTTCGTAACCTAGCTTTCAATGAAAAATGTATGTAATTCAACAACGATTTTCATCAAGATAGGACTATACGTTAGATGAATCGTTCTATAAGTGTAGATCTTTTCAAACACTTGAACAATCATGGTTGAAGGTACATTATTCATATTTTTACTACGTATACATATGTTAATTTTACTTACATATAATGGCTAATAAGTTCCATAACTATCACATGACCATTGTACGGTATTGTCGACAATATTTTAGTCATGGAATTCATAATCATTAGCCCAAATATTTTTATGTTCAATAAACACTTTCTGTTACTCAACATTCTCTTCCATAATGAGGTATTCTATATTGATAAGTTTCTTTCTGCATTTATCGTTATTGTTTTTAAAATAGAAAATTATAACTGAATTTTTATAAGGTTCTTTAATAATCTCGACCAAAAAATTGATAATTTTAAAACCCATAATATCTATGTTATAATTTCATAACTCCAAATTTAAACAAACAAACAAACAATTCCTGATGAATAATCAACTTGCAGTTCTCAATCTTAACAAGTACCTCATTACTTTAGTTATAGCTTTTAATTATTTTTTACTTGAATCTGCTCATTCAAAGTAAGTATTACTATATATGCATAATCACACGTTAACAAATGTTAATCCAAATATAGTAAATCCCAACAAATCGTTAAAATAGAACTTCAAACGCATTAAGAACTATAAAAATAGTATTTACTAGCTCTAATTTTTAGATGTATACATTAGTTGATAATTCATGAATTTACTAAAATACGTTATTAATAAGATTAATAAATAATATGTACTAAAAATGATTAAACAAATGAGCTACTACTAATAACTTGGATTAAGTATTTTGGACCGCATTATCAGGTTTTTTATTCATATTATTGAGCTAGTAGTCCACTTGGGTTCCTACAAATGATATTAGAGTCAACTTTGGTTCCATCAAGAGCTCCGTAGTGGTGTGAATAGAAGAGTAGAGGCTCAAAAGAGTAGTAAATGCTTTGAACGCTAATGGGCTACTTACGGTCTGCTAATGGGTTGCTATCCATTTTTCAATTAGGAAAATAACCTGGTAACGCAAGAAGAGTATTGCGTATTTGAGTGGAAGATATTATGATACTACATTCCACATTGGTGGGAGATAAAAATAATGTTTGATATATAATTAAATAAATGAACTACTACTAATAACTTGGGTTTAAGTTTTTGGATCGCGTTGTTAGGCTCTTTATTTATGTTATTGGATTAGTATTCTATTTGAGCCGTTACCTATTAAACTTTCTCAAAATTAAGTGGGTGAACCTTTGATTCAGTCCCTCTTCATCAATGATTACCACTAACAAAATATATATATATATATATATTCAAGATGTTTGAAATATTTGTCCATGGTGTCTCAAATTATATAGTTTTGAAATATTTAAAAGTAATACTACTATAATTATTTTTTTAATCAAAACTTAGAGAACGGCCATTTCAATTTGCACCTTTGAGTCTGTCTATAATGACCACTAACCAAAAAAATAGAAAAAAAAAAAACTTACCCGTAATGTCAGAACCAATCATGTCACCATAAAAAGTTACATAAGTATACTCCCACACACATTATAATCGCTTTTTGAAAAAAATATTAAGGAGGAGACATTGTCTTAATTCAATCTGAATTACACATTTATGTAGGACCCACACAAATGTGTGACCTAAATTAAATTGAGACAATACCTCCTCCTGCTCTGAAAAATTACTATTCTTTTTGGGTCCCAAACCAAGCAACACACGGACTAGAGCCACCATGACCATCCCACAAGAAGTCATCACAGACAAAGGATTGCCCATTTTGGCACAACTTCTTGCAGATGAGTAGTGCCTTAAGTTCAAGACTTTAACCTTTCTTAACAACATTAATTATTGGGTAAATTACACTTACATCTCCTGTATTTTAGGGTAATAGCACTAACACCTCTTCTACTCTCTGAAATATTATTACACTCACTTATATTTTCATTTTTACAATACTTAGTTCTAATAAAAAGGGTATTAGTATTATTATCTTAAAATACAAGAGGTGTAAGTGTAATTACCCTTAATTATTTATGGGCTTAGTAACTAAGCATTGGACAAATATACTCTCATCCCAACAGGGTAACCATATTATTATGGTAGGATCCAACTCTACCCTAGTTTTTTTATGGACTAAACTAGTTCAATTGGGTTAATTTTAAGCTCACTTTGATGATTTGAAAAGTTCGTTTTATTATTATCAGTGCTTAAATCATATTAATTGGATATTGCTAGTTATATGAACAAATTATATTTACGCTTAAAAAATAAAGATAAAGTTTAAACATTGTTCATTTGTTCTAAGGCCTTGTTTGGGTACTCTTAAAATTTGACTTTTTTTTTTATGAAAAAGCTAACTTTTAAGCTGCAATATTTAGCCTCTTTAAAAAGCCCCAACTTTTTTTCACTTTTTTTTCAAGAAAAAAAGAACTATATGCGTCCCAAACACAATAGGTTTTTTGTAGATTCAAATGACTATAATACCTTAAATTTAAAAAGTCAAATTCTTTTTAAAAAAAAACGTCAAAATCTCAAACACTATAACTTAAAAGCAAAAAATAAAATCATTTTAGATATTTTATTAAAAGCAAAAAAGCGATTACAAAAAATTATCCCAAATGATTTAATTTTTTCCTTCCACATTTTTTTAAAAAAAATTACATCTCTTAAAAATTAAGTTTTTAGACATCCTAAACAATTGCTACAGTAACTAAAAAAAAAAAAAACCTTCCCCACTGCGCCCCTGTTTGGGATGTATAAAAAACTTAGATTTTAAGAGGTTTAGTTTTGTTTAAAACAAAAGATGAATAAAAAAAGTTAGATTGTTTGGGATAATTTTGTAGTAGTTTTTTTTGTTTTTTTTTTGTTTTTTATTAAAATATATAATTTGCCATTACTTTTTACTTTTAAGTTGTAGTGTTTAGAATATTGGCATAATTTTTTTTTTGTTTTTGTGAGGAGTATAGACTTTTTTAATTAATGGTATTATAGTGATTTTATTTCAAAAAAAAATTAGAGTGTTTGAGATGTATATAGGTTTTTTTTTTCTTAAAAAAAAAATAAAAAAAATTTGGTTAGTTTTTTTGAGAAACCAAATAATATGGCTTAAAAGTTAATTTTTTTTTTAAAAAAAAATCAGCTTTTAAATGATGCCAAATAGGGCTTGCATCTTCAACCTCATTTTCTTGCCGATGTAGGAAAATTCTTCCCCTCGAATCAGTCGGAGCGACATCGTCCGATTGCACCATCCTACCATCACTGGTTGTCACCTGAAAAGACAAGCTCTGCCCTATTAGCTGCTCCGAGGTCTGCCAATTCTGTCCCCAATTCCGCGACATCGGGACCCAATCAGTGGCAGAGCCTTTGATCTCGACGGCGACAACGTCTCCGGCGCCTCCCACATTGTACACCAACACAAGGATCCAGTATGGATTTCCTTTAATCTCGAACTTGATCCCTCCTTTCTTAGTGTTGCACTCGATTCTCCGGTAGGTAACAAGAACGATTCCGGCTTTGGCATCGATGGCAATGTTCAAAAACATTGGCATTGAAAGATCGAAGTGTTTTTGCAGCGGGTTGCACTAGATGTCTTGGGTCTTGGTGTAGTTGGGCGGGCAAAAGTTGGTGGCGGTGATACGAATCACACCAGGTTTGCACCACTGGGGGTCGTTTACACACATGAGCTCGAAGCAAGCGTCACATGTGGCGCCGTTGTTGAAGAGAGCGGTGCTCAGAGCCGCCGTCTGAAGGCCGTAGCCTTCCTTGAAGAGGTTTCCATATCCACAGACACCCTCTACAATACAATCAAACAAACTCTGTTACAATGGAGTGTTTGGTAAAATTAATGCTACTAATTTTTGATTTTTTATTATTAATTTTAATTATAAATTATAAGTTTTTTTAAATATCGATAATTTTTATTATAATTTATAATTATATTTTTTTTATTTTAATTATAAGTTATAATTTTAATCAAATACTTACAATTTTTACTGCAAATTACAATTTATAAATTACTAGTTTAAGCAATTTCAAACACCATCAATCAATCTATTTGGAATAATTGTTCATTTGTTTATTTTATTTGATTTGTTTTCATTTTTTTTAATGAATTGCATTATAGATTTTGTGGGGGATAATTATTTATTTGCTTATGTCATTTTTTAAAAATTTTTAGTAAATTTTTTATTATTATTTAGTTAAAAATTATATACTTTTAAATTCCTCTTATCGAAAAAAAATAAAAAAATCTGATTAAAACATAAAGAAAGTTTGAAAAAAACAAAATTAAGTCAAAATAAACTAATAAGTTAATTTTTATGTTGTTTATTTTTGTTTTTAAGGAACGTTTTTTTATTTCTCGATCATAAGTTTTTTTCTTTTTTTGTCCATCTCGTCTATCGAGTCGAAAAAGAAAAAACTAAATAAATTAAAAGATAAAAAAAAAACATAGAAGACAACAATAAACAAAGTTTACCAAATTGTGTTTAAAATGATTAGATTTTAAAAAAATTCTGTTTGGGACACAAACATGCCTCTTTCACATATCCCCTGCTTGGGCTACCTAAAAATTTAACTTCTTCTTTTTTCTTATTTTTTTTAATAAATTAAGTCAACTTCTAATTTATAATGTTTGATATCTCTAAAAAAATTTACTATTTTTTTAGTTTTTTGTTTTAAATGCCTACAAACATTCCAAGTATTCTATTTTTTTTTTTGATGAAATAACAGTAATACCTTTAACTAAAAAGTGAACTATACGATTAAAACAAAATAAAATATTATATTTATTATTCTTTTGTCATTTCTATTTCTTATTTTTTGTATTCTAAATTTCAAATAATTCATCAACTACTATTTTTTTTATATTATATTATCGCTAACTCTCATTAATATTATCTTTTTAATATTGATAATTATCTCTGTGCTCGTCTAGTCCCAGCATATTCTCCGATTTTCTCTCTACGTTCTTGCCCCGATAAAAGCGGGAACGGGAACAGGACACCACATTCCCGTCTCCATCCCGCTTCCTTGTCATTTTTATATTTAAGATCTCGGGTGGGGGGGAGCGGGAGAGGGGCTTACTTTGATGATTGGATTTAAAATAAAGTTTTTATTTTTATTTACTTTAAATTATATAAATAAAAAATCCATTTTGTTAAACATTAGTTTTATAGTCACTGCACAGCTAAGAAATTATAATTTGACAATTAATTTTTTAAGAATTTAAGCCAAAAAAATCGACTCTTAGGCCAATGTTGTAGAGGATAATTTTAATTCTATTTTCTTTTCATTTTATTTTTTCCCGACAAATCTAATGTACAAATATAGTCTAAAGCCTTGATTGGTAAGAGAGATTTTAAAATTTTTGGCTTAAAAAGTTTAATATTTTTGTTTGGCAATAAAATAAAAAATTAGTAAATATAATCAAATAAAATAACAATTTGTTGGTCAGCTAATTCAAATCTTATCTTATTCAAAAAGGCAATAATACTCTTACGTGCTACCTTATTTATTATTAATATTAACTATATATAATTATTATAATTATATATATATAAAAAGATAACATTATCTAACTTGAGCCGAAAAATAAAAAAAGTCAACATTTATTTAAATAACAAACTTTAAGAAAATTAATTTATCAAATAATGTATTTTCAACTTAATTTGTCTATTTTTTTACTAGAAGATAGAAAAAATCAATTTTAAATTAATTACCCATCAGGAAAAGTAAATTTAGTTGAGTTATCCTCACCCTTCTTGGGTAAAGGAGAGGAAATTTTAAAGAGAATAAAAAAAGAAAGACTATTAATTGAGAAAAAAGACAAAAATGGGAAACACAAATGGTAAATACTAAATGCCATGGACGAAATTAGTAATAAGCAAACTACTCTTACCAAGATTTTAATTTAGCCAGTGTTTGAATTAGCTTTTTTTAGTAATTTTTAGGTTTTTGATTTTTTTTTTGTAAAAAAGTAAATATCAAATCATATAGAAAAAGTGGGAAAAAGCTTAGCTAGCCCAAACCAGTTGGGTTTTTTTTTTTTTTACTTTTAAGCCAAAAAGCATGAAAAAAAAAACTAGCCCAAATGGAGGCTTAGTAAAATGAATGGTTTTACTATCAAATATGACGCGGAATTTAGTTTTTTTTTTTAATAAAAAAATTAAAATTCGAATCAATACAATCTTGAAATATTTAAAAGTAATACTTCCATAATTGTTAAATTTTATCAACACTTATGAGGGCAACTACCCATCAGCTCTCTTAAATTCGTCTATAGTTACCACTAACTAAAAACAAAAAAGCTTATCCATGGTGTCTGAAATATTTAACCATGGTGTCCGACTTGACCCATGATGTCCGACCTCATGCAATCTTAAAATATTTGAGAGTAATACTACTATAATTATACTATAATTATGAAAAAAAATTAAAACTTTGAGAGCAACTGCCTTAATTCCTCACTTGAATTCGATTATCACTAACTGAGAAAAAGAAAATTCACCCATAGTTTCGGAACCAGTCATGTCACCATAGAAAGTTGCATGAGAATAATCCCACTCTTTATCATCACTTTTGAGTCCCAAACCAACCACAAGATGAAGCAGAGCCACCATGGCCACCCCACAAGTCATCACAAACAAAGGGTTGGCCATTTTGGCACAACTTCTTGCAAGATGAGTGAGTGCCTTTTAAGTTCAAGGGCATAACTTTTCTTGAGAGCATTATTTATAGGATTGAGAGAAGAATTGTAACCAAGTATTGTACAAATATGGGCTCGTCCCAATATGGTAACTATATTATTGGCTCCGTTTGGAATAATTATTTATTTGCTTATTTTATTTGATTTTTTTTGATTTTTAGTGAATTTATTTCACTGTTTAATTAAACTATTGTACTTTTTGACTTTTTTTATCGAGACGATTCGTCATCCAGAAAAATGAAACTTTTTATCAAAATATTAAAAAATTTTAAAAAGATGAAAATAAGTTAATAAACCAAATCTTATGTTGCTTATTTTTCTATTTAGTGAACCTTTTTATCTTTTGATCAATTTTTTGATCAATTTTTTATACTTTCATGGTTCATTTCATTGAGACGATTTGAAAAAATAAAAAAATTTAGTCAAAAGATAAAACAGTTCGAAAAAAATAAAAATAAGCAAAATAATCAAAATTTTGACCAAACAGGCCATTATGGGACATGACCCAATTGGATAGGAGAATTTTAATGAGCATACTAATTAGTACTTAATTATTGGTATTACCATTATAAGTTTTGGGGTTTTGATTAACTTTATGGTTCGAGTATTTAATAGCTTTTTTTTTTAAATTGGTGGTGTTTGATGCTGTTTTTAATTATAGTTTATAGTTTTTTACCATTAATTTTAGTAATAAGTTATTATTATTTTTTTCTAAAACATTCATAATTTCTACTAAAAGTTATAATTATTTTTCTTTTATAAATAATTAATTTCAGCTACAAGCTAACTTTGTTTTCAAACACTTTCTAACTTTTTTTATTTTATGATATCTCATAGCATTCGGGTTAATTTACACGTACTTCAATTAATTTCTTTCAATTATTACTATAAATTTATAATTATTATTTCTTTAGCTACAATTTATAAGCAAATAATTTTAGTAACACAAAATATTTTCAGTATGACAAAACAGTGCAGCATAAATTAGCCGATAATCCGATATAAAAATATTAGGGCTGCACAAAAAATAAAAAAAATCGGCAATCCAATCTAGTCCGAACCGATCCGTATAGTTCAGTTCGGTTCGATTTTAATATGTCACGGTTCGGTTCCAGAAGAATTGTTTAGCTATCTATTCGTGCGAATCCAAATTATGATTATATATTTTTTTAAATAACTTTTATAAAGCCTTCATATGGATATCAAACTATGGTAATTATGATTGTGTATATGATAATAGGCTTTGTCCATTAATAATTAATTTCTTATTTGTTTTCATTAACTTTTAATGTATTTTAAGATATGTTTTTGAGTTACACATCATTCTAATTACTTCTTTCAATTGTTAAATAGAAAATAATATGTTTATAACATTTTAACGTATTTTTTTAAAAATGAGTAACACTTAATCTAATTATTTTTTTATTATCAAATAAAAAGTAATACATTTATAATTTTAAATATTTACTTCATCTAAACAAGAATTCACGGTGTCGTGTGCGTGTGTGTAAATTGTTGGGAGTCATAATATAATGTCATATGTAAGATAACAAGGTTTATTATGAGAGGTTTCTTTTTTTTTTTTTTACATTTTATCATATTTTATAGATAATTTTGATTTATAACTCGTTTATATTCTCTCAATAGACTTGCATAATTGACGAAAAAATATGTGATCGCGCTTCTCAATCTCACACATAACACATATTTCCTACTTTATTATTTTTTTATGTCCTGAATATTAGTTTGTTCCATGTTTACATATTTCCATTAATTCTTTTAACACTTTTTTATTCATTTATAAAAAAATAAAATTACTAAATCTTTATCCTTAACAACGCGGAGGATATTCAATTTGCCAGGATGTAGGTAATTAATTTGCCATATGTAAAAGGTGGTGGTCGGAGGCGATGGTCAAAGGAAGTGGTCAAAAGTTGTGACCAGGGGTTGGTCGGAGGAAAAAAATAAAATAAAAATTTATTTACAAAATAAATGAAAATATATTTTTTTATTTACAATAATTTAATAAATTTGAAAAACTGTTTATATTTTTTTGAAGATAAATATAATTATCAAATATATCTTTATTTGCAGCTTACAAAATAAATACATAAACAATAAACATAATATTACCTAATGGGTGTTTGATTAAGTGGTGGTGGGGTGGATTGCCAAACTTGTAATAGATTACACATTCTTAATATTTGCATTAAATGACTCTTTAAAAGTAAATAATTATTGCAGAGCAAGTTTGGTTGCTATTCTAACTTTATGATTGCTATTTGATTTTCATACATCAAAATTAGATGTGAGGTTAAAAAATCTCTTTAATTTGGATAGTTTAACAAGACGGAACGGGAGCAAGGTGTTCATCCCAGTAGTTAAAGGACTTTTTGGCCTATTCACCGATTTGAGTTCAAATCTCGGTTCGTCCATTTCCTGATAAGAAAAAAAAAAGAATGGAGTTTTTAACTTTGGTGGTGTTAGTCAAAATCTCTGTTAAATAGTTATTTTTTATTTTTAATAATTTTTTAAAAGAAATTTAATCGAAACTTTTATATTTGTTAAATTTCTCTTGTCACAAGAAATTGAAAAAATATAAAAGTAACCAAAAAATAGGAAAAAGTTAAATAAAGACAAAAGAAAATTAACTATTTTAAAGTAAAAAATAGCTTTTTCGTGTTTAATAATTTTTTTAACTTTAATTAAAAGAAATTACTTTTTAGATTCCTTATGACCATAAGAATCGAAAAAATGAAAAGCTTATACCGAAATACAAAAAATATTCTAAAAAACAAAAAGGAAAAAAAATCATTTTTTACTAGCTATGACAAAGAAAAAAAACTATTTCATGTTTAATAATTTTTTTTCAACTTTAATCAAAAGAAATTACTTTTTAGATTCCTTCTGACCGTAATAATCGAACAAATGAAAAGCTTATACTGAAATACAAAAAATATTCTAAATAAAAGAAGGAAAAAAAAACTATTTTCTACTAGCTATGACAAAGAAAAGTAATTCGAAAAAATTAATGGAACCAAATATTTTAGCACGCCAAACTTTATGAGACATTTGTTACTGTATTCTTAACAAATAAATGATTACAACTTACACAATATAGGTTATTTTTTATTATTTAACTATTCAACAAAGATGAGTCATTATGTTCTTACCGTAAAATTTTTTGTCACCATATTAAGCGCGAGTATCACGTGAACTTTTCATGTGAGAATAAGGCATTGGAACCATGTGAAAATCATACAGTTTAGTTGAACATTTGTGGTTTTTTTCCCCTCATTTTATAGCCTTGGAATTAGACTAATTTGGTGAGTTATGACAAATAAAGAAAGAAAATGAAATTGTATTTATGAACCAATCAATATAAGTAAAGAATTTAGAGAAGCTTACAAAGTGATATATACTGGAGAACGCAATTATAGAAAATGCATTATTTTTCATAAAATCACAAAAGACTCTAAACTTAATCCTTCAGTGTTTAATAATACTGAAACTAGTAGCTTTTTGATAATACTAAAACTAATAACTTATAAATTGCAATTTATAGCAGAAGTTATAAGTGTTTATTAAAAATTATAATTTATATCTAAAATAAAAAAAATAATTATAACTTGTAACAGAAAATACGAATACTTAAAAGAGATTCTAACTTAAAATTAAAATTAATAATAAAAAAATAAAAATTACTAACAATCACTTTACCAAACACCTTCGTTGAAAAGAGTAATAGGGTCTCAGTATTGCACCTCCCTCCATCTTTACATTCTAGGTTAAGATTCTTATGGCTCTCTTGATTTCCAAATTATTATTATTTTTAAAATAAAAAATAAGTTTAAAATTAAAAATATAATAGATATGTGGGGCCACAAAATAATAGATGAGATTAGATAATCTCGTATATGCCTTTATTATCTGATTTCACCTTTTATTTAATATTAGATAATTTCATGTATAGGTGACTAAATATAAAAATAATCCGACTTAATTTAATTCGAGCTTCAATTCAAGACGTGACAAACGCGGAACTAATCTAGTCTGGAAAACAAGAGAGGCCACATGTTCCCCAACGTCCTAATCACATTTCCCCAATTTGATAATCAAACAAGCCCCTAATGATTTCTCTGAAAGAATTTAGAATAAATGATATAATCTCTGAATTTGTATGTGCCAAACATGGAATTATCCGAATTTGGACTACGCCCACCTTACATCACTTCGATATTCATATGCAACCCATAGTTTCCAATTAAAATTGTTTCAATTTCTCTTTCTATCTCTCTCACATTTATATGAATAATGCTAGGGGCACAACTGTTTTTGTACAATTCAGTCATAATTATTGAGTTATGTATTATTTTTTTTATTAAAAAAAATAAATAAATAAAAATAGTGCACAACTCAGTAGTTGTGGCTGAGTTGTGCACAAACAGTTGTGCCCCTAACATTACTTCATTTAAATGCAACTATAGTTTTCAATTAAGTATGCATTTGATCTATTTTTTTTTTAATACTATTTTTTCTTCTGTAGTGAATTTTTTTTTTAATATTAGCTCAAATAAGTGTGCTTATTAAATTTCGTTTAAAAAATAAAAAATTTTGGTTAACAAAGTTCAAATACTACAAATGAATCACTCAAAAGGTTTTTTTTTTCTGCTTTTTGTGTCTTTAGTTTTTTTTTTAAATTTTGGGCCGAACGGACATATTTTATAAATTTTTCTCGTTACCAGGAAATAAAGAACAAAAATTTTGAATTCAAAAGATAAAAATAAAAAAAATTAAAAAAAGACGACACAAGCTTTAAAACATTTTTAAGCCAAACATATGGTCACAATTGTTTCAATTTTCCAACCCCTAGAGTCAGATAAATTACACAATGCTCTTGCAATTACACTAATTTTCCAAATATTGGTATAGTTAGTGAGATTCACTACTTTTTTATTAGTATTTTACGCAAATATGTGAAGATGTATCATCTAATAATTTAAATAAAATATTATTTTAAAAATATTAAATAATTACTTAATATATGAAGACGTGCTACGAATAATTTAAATGAAGTATTACTCTAACTATATTGAATAATGGCTACTAGAACAAGTACAAGCAAATCTTGGTGGCATCATGCATGGGCTGTATATAATATCTTCAAAAACATAATAAGCTTTCAGAATACTGTATTGTACTAGTTGGTACGGATAAGTCATTTTATTTTAGAGTAAAATTAATATATTAATTATTTAATTTTATACTATTTAAAATATCAATTTGTATCGACACAAAATAATACTAAGCACATACTGGCCCGTAATTAATTTTTTGAACAAAATATTTTTTACTTATTTTTATATTTCTTCTTTTGTTTCTTATCTATATATTCTAATTCAAGTTTTAAATATAACATTAAAAAAACCTTTAAAGCTCGTCACCTCAATTTATCATATAAAATGTCAAATATTAAATTTATATTACTTTTAAGCTAACTATCTCATTATATATAATAAAATTAGAAATGAATTAATTAATTAAATACTTATGTTAGGCAAGTATTTATATTATACTTATTTATTGTTAAGAACTCCATAACCACAAATGGAGTTCTCTTCCCCCTTCTCTCTTCGGCACAGTATATGGATTTAGATTAGGCGTATAATTTTGCACGCCTGGCTCGATTTAGTCGTGGTTTGGGTGGGCCAAACCTGGTTTGAGCCCGACGGACTCGTGCTAAATTTTCAAATCGGGTTAGGCCGGGCTTTTTCATCAAGGAATTAGCCCAGGCCTCCATGGTACAGGGCTTGCGCTCGGGTTCGAACTTTGGGTAGGTCTTGGAATTTTTGGGTTTTTTTCTTTTTTTGTTTAATTTGTTATATAAATTTATATTTTTATTACTTTTATAATTATTTAGTTTATAAATTTATAATATAATATTAGTTTACTACTTTATTAGTAGTAGTTAATATATTAACTTAAAAACTATAAACTTAAAGTTTATTATATTATATAAGTTTATAACTGATAATTTACTAGTTTATTATATTATAAACTAATGCATTAAACTTATAATAATAAGTTTTTAAGTTAACTATAAACTAGTTACTAGTTTATTAATTTATTAGTTATTAAATTATAAACTATAAACTTATTAAACTTATTAGTTTATAGTAAATTTATTAATTTATTAGTTATTAAACTATAAACTTAATAACTAATAATTTATTAATTTATCATATTATATAAGTTTATAGTTTTTATAGTAAAGTAATAAAGTAATAAACTTATAAACTAATGTTATAAGTTGTAAATACATAGCAAAACAACGGGGCAACGGGCCGAGTCAGCTCACGGGCTTCGAGGGGGTAAGTCCAAACACGAAAATCTTATGTTCGGGCTCAGGCCTTGGTCGGACTGGGCTCTGCCTGTACAGTGCTAGACCTCAGGCCAAATTATACCCCTAACTTAGATGTAAACCTATGTTTGGGATCACTAAAAAGTTGTAGTGTCTAATATTTTTAAAAAATTTCACTAACTTTTTTTTCATTAATGTTTAAAAAAAAAATGTATTCATGTAAAAGTAAAAATACATTAAACATTTTAACAAAAAATAATAAAAACTCAAAAGTCAACTCTATTCCTAATAATAAAAAAAGAGAAATTTAGTGAAATATCCAAATATCAGTTGATATTTTAGTTTTAATCTTGTGATGATTATTTTAATAGTTTTAGTCCCGTACAAAAATTATCTTACAAAAATGCCCTCACGATTGAGAAACTGCTCCACTGATTTTATAGTGTTCCTAACTTTCCAAAATTTTTGAAACTGATATGAATTGGAAGACATAATCTCGGTGTATTTTGGCAAAATTTCGCAATAAGTCATCTCCGAAAACTCATAGACAGAGGGGAGCAAGAGCACCCATGTCTGCAACTCTCTCTCTCTCTCTCTCTCTCTCTCTCTATGTGTGTGTGTGTGTGTGGAATAACCTTGAAAAAAATAATGGGGTTTAACAAGATGAAGAGGAAGATCTAGATATGAATACTTAGCCAAAAAATTGTTTTTTTTTTTTTTTGTTTTTTTTCAAACTTGGACAACAATTTGGAAGACTATCCAGAGAATGATAATTTCATAGAGGAAAAGAGAGGTCGTGGTTTTGGGAGACCTAGATGTGATGAAATTTGGTGGTAAGAAATGTATCGGTTAGTAGTTTGAAATGTATCAGCATCAAGTAACTAAAATGTATTAGTACGTAATTTAGGAAAGTATGTTCGTTTAGTAATAATTTGTGACTGATAATTTCATCAGTGTTCAATAAATATTTTGAAAATTAATCAAAATAGAATTTACAACTGATAATTGTATCAGTTACACACTGTTCGTATAGAGCAAATGTATCAAAAATCAATGTTGTTGGTGGCCGATAAGGAAGAGAAAGAAAAGTAGCAGCGATAGTAATTTGTTTCAGTACTTTGATATTTTAGTTTCAGTCATGTGATATGTTAGTTGTAAATTCTGTTTAGTAATAATTTGCAACTGATAATTTTATCAGTGTTTAATAAGTGTTTTGAATTCAAAACAAAATTTACAACTGATAATTGTATCAATTGCATATTGTTTGTATAGAGAAAATGTATCAAAAATCATTGCTGTTGGTAGAATATGAGGAGAAAGAGGAGTGGCGGTGGTCATTGGTTTGCGGTTGGTCCAAATTTGGAGGAGCAGTGAGAAGGAGAAAGATGAAGAGTAGCGGTGGTTGGGTTAGATCTGGAGGAGGAATGGCGGCGATATCTCTTTCTCTTCCGGTGCATGTTGGTCCAGATCTAAAGGATGAGCGTCGATGAGGAGGATGAGCGCGATGGTTGTCGGCGATGATGGTCATTGGTTGGTGGCGGCGCTGTGTTGGTCGCGAGTGGTGAATTACAAAGCGATAGAAAAAGGGAAAGAAAAATTTAGATAATCATAAATAGTTATGGTAATAAAATATTATGCAAAATTCAAACTTTTTTTATCTAATCTTTTTAATAGGGGCAAATTAGTCATAAAATTATATTCTTACTTATGATGGGACTAAAATTAGTAAAATAAATATAGTAGGACTAAAACTCATGATGTCTAAAACTAGAACTAATCCTTAAATTTCTCTAAAAAAAAGTCGGGTCAATATATAACATAAAAACAAAAAATAAAGACATATTAGACATTTTAACAAAAAAACAAAATTACCATAAATAAATCATCTCAAACACTCAATAACCTTTTTGTCTTCCTTTTTTTTTCTTCTAAAAAGCTAAGCATCTTAAAATCGAAGCTTTCCAAACAGAAAACCAAGTGGGTTGGAGTAATCCAGAGCTTTCACATAATCCAGCAGAAAATGAAAAACCTTTCTCTGTTTCTCTTCAGAGAGTTGGGGCGCTAACTTGGAGTACACAAACATTGGCATTCCAACATATAAATGTTCCTATGGTTTCAAAATTTATGAGTCTTAAAGTAGCAAAGTGAGATATAACAACAAATCCATCTTTAAGTGTAAAAAAACAGAAATAAACTAAGCTCAAACTTTTAAGAACAGAAATGATGCAAAGTCCAAACACAAGGTACGATTTTCCGCACCCGATAACGTCCTAGCTTAATTCTTCAAGGCTCAATGATGAATAGGGGCTGCAAAAAAAGGAATGGAATGTTTTAGATAGCCATAAACTCTGTATTTAATGATTAAATAAGAAAATATGATTTTATTTTATATGATTTATTTTTTTGAGAGAGAGAGAGAGAAACACAAACCGTGTCCACGCTAACTGGTTTTCCATCATCTACTAGTACCTCAACTACAGTTCCAGATTGATCAGCCTGACACCAAGCATCAAAAGGGAAAATCTACTTAATATCCAGCATCCATGTATCAAGAAATAAAAATGTGTGCTTCTGAACTTACCATGCTTGTGGCTTTTTTTATGTTTTTTTCTCAACCTTTTTTAACTTACATTTCTTGATCTGAACTTTTTACTTTTCTGATCCATCAAGATAAACAAAACTAAAAAATATGACCGTTTTGACAAAAGTTGACTAGAAACAAAAAAAAGCCTTAAAAAATGGTTTTTCCCATCTTATGTAAGAAAAAACTATTCTTTGGTTTAAAAAAATTTGTTTTCTGATTCCTTGTGACGAGAAAAACCAAAAATGTATGCTCGTTTAGACGAACATTTTAAGATTCACTAAAGAGGAAAAAAAGGCATATGAAAAAAGCTATCACGAATGGAGGCTAAATTTTGCTAAGCTAAAAAAGGATTCAATCAATCTGCATAATCCAAGAACAAGCTTTCAAAGCTAAAATACAACTGGAAGTTGCTGGTACCTTTACCATTTTCCTTCCTCATTTATACAATGATTTGAAAATCTAGAGATGGATGTTCCATCTGCAAAGAAACAGTCAATAGTACTGACCTCACAGAAATGGGCCCTATTGGAGCTTTCCAGTTTTGTTTCTTAAGGAAACCCAGCCGTGAGGTCACCGGGAATGTTACAGATGAAGTAATCATTCCAAACCATTTATTTCGTCTTCTCAGACATACAGAACATTAACCAACTAGCATGTAAGATTGAAACTAAGATCCATAAGAAATTGAATAATTAAAGCAAGAGACTTACTTCAATCTCATTCATCAGTTTCATGGCCTCAATGATGCAAACAACCTGGCCTTTCTGGATCTTGTCACCTACCTGTAGAAGTAGAACCACAACCAGAAATCAGAGTTTAGGTAAATTATGACTTGCACTTCTACTTCGTAAATGTATAGAAGAAGGAAAAACAACAAGAACATAGTTGGTCACAGCGTCAATAAGTGGATGTGGATGCTGCCGCAGGGTACATTGTGAACGGAGATTTAGGGGCACAAATGATTGCCTTTCTACATAGATGACTTCTTGTTGACCGAACCATTTTGCACCATAATTTATATGGAAGAGTTTCAGAACTCAAGAGAAACATATTATAATAAACGGTCCTGTTAACCACCACCTAATGGACGGTGGATAATAGCCTAATAGAGACAAAAAAAAAATCAATATCAATACACCTTTTGAGATGAAACCTACCACTTTCACGAGTATCAATAACTTTGCACATATATCTATGGAATATGGGTATGGATAATCACATATTTAATAGCATATATGAGAAAAGGGGTGGGAAGTCATATCAGTATAAAGCTAATGGTAAAAGTAAAACATGCAAACAAAATGGAAGAATCAAAGCAAGTGTCATTTCTTCAAGAATGGAATCAGTTTCTCTCTTGCACATGCACAGACACCCCTTCCCCTTAACCACAAACACGAATTTTATTTTACCTTCACAGAAGGGGTTCTACACATGTAGCCGCACACACAGCTCAAATGAATGAATAAGTTTTACCTTCACAAAAGCAGGAGCTCCCTGCGCTGGAGAACGATAAAACATTCCAGCCATTGGACATTTCAGTGGAGGATGTGATGATTTTGGCTTTGCAGGGAGACCTGGCGCTGGTGCTGAAACAGGAGGTGAGGAAACAGGACCAGCAAAGGCAGGAGCGCTGGCTTGAGGCAGAGGCAGCTGAGATGGCACCATAGCTTGGGGAGAAGGGGGTTGCATCGTAACTACAGAAGCGGCATGTTGCTGTTGCAGAGCTTCCTTTTTTCTTATTATGACTTCACAATCCAGTTGCTTTAGCTGCAGCTCCATGATGTCTCTTGAATCCACAAGCCTGACCAAAAAAATAATATTAAACCCAATGATGAGAATAAACCAACATATACAATCTGCAACATAAGTAACACAAAATCAATTGCGGTTTTTAAACACACTTCACAATGTCTGCCACTTGGGTCATAAATGCTGAAATGGATGATGCATCTGGAACAGTATTTTGAGAAGCAGATTCTTTTACAAGTTCCTCTGGATTTGTCTCAAGAACTGGTGCAGAATTTGAAGATTTCTTGATGGCAACCTTGGATGTGGAGAGTAGTTTATAGATTGAGAAAGGCAACAACAACAATATACAGAAGTAAGCACAGAGAGATGAGTGTGGAATTGCGTTAAGATTCTATAAGAATGTGCAGCTTACATCATTAAGCTGGGCGAACACTTTGAAAACATCAGATTTGTTATTCTTAACACCCTGCATGAGAAAGAAAACAAAATTACAAGAAACAACCTTAGCATGAACCAGATAGCACATTAATGGTCTGGAAGAAGGGGGGGGGGGGCGGAGGGATAAGAAATCGGCTGGAAGTTTGGAATGGAAGAATTTGGATTATCAACAATGAAAAAGATAGGATAAAGAAAAAGAAAAAAAAAACCTTCCGGTTATATGCAAGACCCTATGCCCATACCTACAAATTTGGGATTCAAGATATACAGTGCTGGAAATAATTCAGGGTTCGCAAACAAACTGGGAGAATTCACAGTTCATCATAAATAATTGTTGGATATTTTGCAAGAACAAACACAGCATCGTTTAATACTTCTATTATGCAGTTGAAGTGTTAAAGGTTCTATTGAATCCAATTTTGATAGCTTGACATTGTTGAAGTCCAATAACTGTCTTGTTAAAAGAACATGTCCCAGCTCTGAAATACCAATTCCATTAAGCCATAATTTTTGAAGGATACAACTGCAACATTCTGTTGGTCTAAAAATTTTAATCCTTAATCCAAGATTTGATGTTTTTCAAGAAACGACAAGCGTCTGATGTAATATTCCATCCCACATTTGAGGGATATAGAAAATAAGTTTGGTATATAATAAAAAATCTGGACAACCACTAATAACTTTGGCTCAAGTGTTTGACCGTGTTAGTGAATTTTTTATTCAAATTATTAGGTCAGGTAGTGAACTTGGGTCATTACAAATAGTATAAAAGATCCAGGCTATGTGCCAATGTAGTTAGAAGAGTAAAGACTCTGGAGATGGTAGGGATCCTCAGGTTTTGTATATGCTATGGACTGCTGCTAATCACAAGGACAACCAGGGAAAGAACTTAGAGTCACACGCTAAGGACATTACGACATTGAGCAGAGAATATTACAATTCCACATCCTATGTCGTGGAATGTTAAAAAGAAAAATGATAGATAATGACGGTGTTTGTCATATAGCTAGTAGAAAATAGCTATTATTTTGTCTTTTTTGAATTGTTTTCACATTTTGATTAAATTTTTACTCTATCGATTCCTATCGTCACTAAGAATTTTAAAACTATATTTTTACTTCTTTGATTCTTTGTAACAAGAAAATTTTAAAAAGTATAAAAGTATAAATTAAAATTATTATAAATAAAATATAGCTATTTGGCTGCCGTTATGACAACCAGCACCAATGAAACATCTGAACTAATACTAATAAATGGAACTTAAATTTTTAATCAGTAGTTAGGTCTTTTATTCAAGTGATTGAGTCAATGATTTACTTGGACCAGTCAATGATTTACTTGGACCAGTTGCACTCGATTTGCCATTTCCAGTAACAACAACAAAATGCCTTTAAAATCAACCAAAAACGTAATAAAAAAATAGATCAAAAACCAGCAGAGAACAAATTCCGCACACTAGAAACCAATTAACCAACTGGAGATGACGAATTAACCTGAAACCTGAGGGAGGATCCGGCGAGCAATGCCGACGAGCTCGATTGGAACGAAACCGAAGAATTCTGGTTCTGCTTCGGGATCGGCTCTGAGGTAGTGAACGGAGAGGAGGATTTAGGGGAAGGGAGACGGAAAGAAGCCATTGTCGATCAATTCAAATTCGCAGAAAAGCTGAGAGTCGAGTCCGCCTCGAATAGAGGACTCAACGAAACCTCAGATTTGGAGGAGAAATTTGGAGCGGAGAAATCGAGTGAGGAGATTGGGAAGAAGGAAACTGAAGAAGGGAGGGTGTCGTGTTAAGTGTTTATAATGATCGTGGCGATACATACAATGGAGGTTTTCTAGAGAGAGAAATCGACGGAGAGAGAAAGAAAATAACAGAAAGAGGAGGTTAGATTTATCATTTAAGTTGCTGCAAATGCCACTTATACACGGCTGTAATTGGAATTATTAAAATTATTAGTTTATAAATTGTAATATAAAAAAAAAATTATAAATATTTAATAAAAATTATAAAATTTAAATAAAATAAAAATAATAATCAAACTTACAACAGAAATTATGAATGCTTGAAATAAATTATAACTTATAGCTAAAATTATGGCATGTTTGGGATAGCTTTCAAACTGATTTTTTTACAAAAAAAAATCGACTTTTAAGTTTCCCTATTTGGTTAAAAAAAATGTTAATTAATTTTTTTTTCCATCTCCTAGTCGAAAGAAAAAATCCAATACATATCTCAAACACCATAAATTTTTTTAAACAAAATTATTATAATATCCTTACTTTAAAAAGTCAATCATACTAACAAACATAAAAAAAATTATGCCAATATCCCAAATACTAGTACATAAAAGCAAAAATTAAGAATACTTTAAACATTTTAATAAAAAGTAAAAAGCAAAAAATTACTATAAAAAATTACTCTAAACAATCTAACTTTTTTTATTTCTTTTTTTTTAAAAAAAAACTTGAACCTCTTAAAAGCTAAGTTTTTAGACATTTTAAACAGACGCTTAGTAACAGAAAGCTAAAAGTTAATAGTATTAGTTTTGTCAAACACTTCTATTATGTGGTATGTTTACTTAATATTTTTATTTAATTAGAAAATAAAAATATTTTATATTAATTTATTTTTATTAAATAATTTTAAAATAAAAATAATTTATTTAGTGTGCAATACATTACCATTTATTCATATATATATATATATACGTAAATATTTGATCAAAATAATTTTTTTACATAAATAATATATTAAGTAGAACTTATAAAATAAACTATTCAAATTATGTTGTAAATCCACCTAAAATTCATAAAATAAAGTCTGAGCAATCTTGAGGGGTCTGGGTTTTGGGGAGAAGAGATCCCGTGCAATAGAGCTCATGAGACTGAAGCCAGTCTCATTTTGGTAATTTTAATAGTTTATTCTATTATTTGAAATATATAAATTATTTATGTAAAAAATTAAATTTATTAATTATTAATAATTGAATTAACAAATTACAGTTGTCTTTAGAGAAAATGAACGATAAGTGAACAATACTGTTTTTTTAAGACAAGTGTGATTTGATCATGTAATTAATACTATTTGATTAATTTAAATTTTTATAAAAATAATCTATACAGTTAGTACAATAAAATAAACAATTTAAATTATAAAATTATGCCGAAAACATAAAAATAAAATAAAATGAACATTAGTATCCAGATAGCAGACACAGCAGAGAAGGATGATCCGATGCTGAAATTAAGTGCTGCCATGGTAGACATGTTTGGAGAAAATTAGAGTGAAGTTGGCATTTTTTGAATTTATTTTTTTATTATTTTATTTTGATGTGAAAACAATTTATATTATTTTATTTCAATAATATAAAATTATTTGTTCTTTTTAGTTCTTTTATTTGTATTTTAGTTAAGAAAAGATTCAGTAGCGAGAACAAGGAGAATGAGAATGACGACGATGCGCCGACGAAAACGAGAAGGAGGCGCTGCTTGTTCCAATAGGCTCTGAGAAAATTGGTGAGGGAGAGGAGGAGGACGGTGATGCTGATGATGACAACTGTCACCAAATCTAGTGGATATACACTGGTTGTCAAGCTTGGAGACGAACTAGGTGCCAGAGGTAATTATGGTGATAGAGGTCGATCATGCTTCCGTCAATAATTAAATATTATGCTAAATCTAAAATTTAAATATGAAAGAAAGAAAAATTTAATCTTTTAAATATAATAGAATGAAAAGTCAATAATTGAATATTATGCTAAATTCAAGCTTCAAATATGATTGAAAAGAAAGTTTAAATCTTTTTAATAAGGGTAAATTAGTCATAAAATTTTATCATAATTTATGATGGAACTAAAACTAATAAAATAAATATGATTAGAACTTTAGTTAAACTTAATCATTTATCTCTTGTAAAAATTCTTTAAGAAAAATAAAAAGAAAAGACTTATCCAATGCCACCATAAATCCACCAAACTTTTTAATGACCAGAATGGCTTGGGATGAGGGTGGAGAATTAATGAGAAAGTTTGGTACGAAATTCCAAACATTAAACTTTGAAGGGTATGGATATTCCAGAAACAAGCTAGAATTGCTGCTTGAGAAAGCCATTGAGGAAAGGAAGGAAGGAAGCTAGCTAATTTTAGTGTCTGTTTAATGTAATAAGTAGTTAATCGATAATCAATTTAAATATTATTCCATCATACTTTTTTTGTTTGATTCTATCTACTTTTGTTTTACTTTTACTGTTACTAGTTTGCTTAGAAGTCTAACTTGAATGATGCTTTTTGTACTGTTTTATCTATTCTTTGAAACCTTGCTTATGACTATCATACTCACTTTAAGGCATAATGTTATTTTTGAAGAAATTGAGAAGAGAAAATAACTGTATATTTTCTGTCTGTGTAAAACTGTACAATATATGGCCTAT
>JAULJZ010000023.1:7731483-7742313 GCA_032270985.1 Heliamphora pulchella
AATTTTAAAAAGTAAAAAATCAGATCAGATATGAAAGAAAAAAAAAAAGAGTATTAAAGATGATTTGATATTATGTGTCGATCTTTTTTGTTTTGGTGTCGACTTAAAAATCTGTAGGAAGTGTCGGTTAATTTGTGTTGAATTATTTTTATTTTGTGTCAACCCTTTTTGTCTGGCAAACTTATTGGAATATTTTTGTGTCGATCTTTTTTTATTTTGTGTCGATCCTTTTTTAGAAACTGTAAAGCTTTTTAAAGCATGATTCTTTTTATTAATTATATGCAAATATGAAGCTCACAGCTCTTCTTCCACACCAAATTATCTTTAATACTCTTTTTTTTTCTTCCAAATCTGATATGATTTTTTACTTCTTAAAATTCTCTTAGAGGAATCTATAAAGTAAGATTCCTTATTTAAAATATTTAAAAGTTTTGAACAAGCAAAAAAGTTTTCTAATTTTTTTATTTTATTTTAATGAATTTTTTTACTCCGTTTCGACTAATCAAAATCTACCAAAAATAAAGAATTTAAGTAAACCAATAAATAAAATTCGTAAAAGAAAACAAGCTAAACTTTTCAGGCCAAACAAGGCCTTAACTGGCGCCAGCTCCTCATATTCGTCCAAATAAAGAGGAAATTCACGATTTCTTCAGACAGCGAGAAAGAATGTTTTAAGAGAGGGTTTTGGAATCTTCGAAGTTTTCTCCATCGGAAATCGAAACAAAAACCAATCGAATATAATACATATGACGGAAACTCCAGTTGGCGGGAATTAAAAAACAGGGGTTGATGAAGGTGGTTGTTGAAGAGCTCCTTATTGGCGGGAATGGAAAAACAGAGGGAAGGTGGCTGTTGAGTGTTGATGAATGTGAGCTTTTGATCATAAATAATGTGATGTGTCATGTTGTGGTGAGTAATCTTGAGAATTCTTGAGTGAAAGGGTCTGAAGAGGATGTTTACCCACATCCAACAGCCTTACATTTCATCAAACGGGTGTGGTAACACTTTTATTTGGGCTTCATGGGAATTTTAGTTTCACTTTAGATGTAACACTTTTGTTTGTTTGTAATTGAAAATAAATATACGGTTATAAAATATATTCGGATATACAAGTTGATATAAATTATTTGAGATAATTGCTTATTTGCTTATTTTGTTTAGTCTATTTTTGTTATTAGTGAATTTTTTTTATTATTTAATCAAGCTATTATTCTTTTTAACTCCTCTTATCAAGACGAGCTGAAAAATTAAAAAATTTTAATCAAAAAATAAAAAAGTTCCAAAAAGACAAAAATAGTTAAAATAAGCCAATAAGCCAAATTTAATGTTATTTATTTTTGCCTTTAGTATACTTTTTTCATCATTTCATCAAATGTTTTTTACTTTTCTGGCTCACCTCATTGAGGCGATTCGAAAAAATAAAAAATTTTAGTCAAAAGATTAAAAAAATAAAAAAATTTAATGACAAAAATAAACAAAATTTTTGCAATTAGTCCCAAACAGGGCCAATATGTGTTATAATGTTAGATAGGTTATACTTGGGTGTATACCCAACCATGTTTGTTTTTGTCCTCACACAAATTCAAAAATATCCATCATACCCATTTTTCACAGTCTCTTGCAAGTTTGGACATTTTCCCTCTTTTCATAATTGATATGTAACTTTCACAATTTGAGGAAGATTGTATTTTATAATTTTTGTCTTACATACTATATTTTATTTTATTTATTTTTGTTTGGTGCATCAATTTTTTTCCCTTTTAAGTATCATGCTTCCCAAAGTGTTTCTCAATCTTGTCCATGGAACTCACCTTAGTGGACATTTGCAATGCCTCTTGGTATATATATAGTTTTAACCAATAAGGATATATAATCATAACGAAAGAAAGAAAATAGATCAATAAGTTATAACACACACATATATATTGAGTAAGTCTGAGTTACAAATTGATAGAGAGGCTCCTTACATAGAGGAGGAAATTTATTACCAGATAAATCTTAATAATTAGTACGAGTAAACAGTAGATGAATAGTGTTCTACCTACTTACTATCGAGACATACCAGACTTTACTTTAATAAAGAAAATTTGAACATGACACAAAACTGAACATGACATGACAATACACTTTAATAACACAACATACTTGATATAAATATAATAATATGATATTACATAAAGATGACAGCACATCAACGTATTATTTTGTTTAGCTTGTCCACCACGTTTTCACTAGTCGTCCGACGAATCAGTAGAGTACATAAAGAGAAGTAGGATAAGACGTACACTGTATATACATAGCAGAGTCTTTAAAACAGAAAGAATATGTTATATCTAACCTCGTGATAAATAAAATAGTTGAATACGAAACTATTTGGATTGTATATCCAACCTCTCTCTTTTAGCCAAACAATAGATATGTGGGCCCTACGAGATTTTATCTCCAATGTCACAATCCACATCCCACAAACAAATCCTTAAGGTTGTTTGGTAGTTTTTTATATTTTTGGTGGGGTGATTTGCATTTTCCGATATAAAAAAGAACTTCAAGATCAAATTAGAACCCTGGCTGATGACGTTGGTGAGACCTTAAGTATTCTAAGAAATTGGAATTCTAAATGCAATCCCAAGTAATCCATCATATGGAAGCATGTTAATGGTGAATGAAAAGACATAAGATAAACATATTTTGAAATTTAATAATTTGAGCAAAATTTTAACTTTTATTAAAATCTTTTAAATTTGATAACTTGAATTAGGGTTTTCTTTAATGCTATAAATAAATCATTATGTAATAAGATGAGGTAAATTATGTTATCAAATAAAGGAGTTTAAACTTCATATTGTGATCAAATTTTCTTTTAGTACGACTTTTTTGTTTTTATTTTATTTGACTTATATTTTTTTATATCTATTTACAATCTTGTCAGTCGTCTGACAACTCACCAAAAAATAAGCAAAATCTAAGGCTATTATATTCATTTAGATGAGTTTCAATTGCAGAACTGATATTTTAAACTCCCAAAGCAATCATACAATCCTACTTGAACTTTTGGATTGGCCGAGATATACTATAGCACCCTTATCATTCTTTTGTAGTTCAATTAAGTCAAAGTTTTTCAAGAGCTCAAGTTGTTAGAAAATAAACTCAACAATGTATATCAAGCTATCCAACACTTTTCTTCACGTACGATCCTACTTCGCACGTGGAGAGACAAAGGAGAGACAAACAAATTGAAATAAACAAGTGTATCAACAAACGTAGTACACAATAACAAATATAATAAGAAAAAACATATCAATGAGACTTGAATCCAATACCTCGTGGAACAAGAGTTTTGATACCATGTTAAGTCACCAATTGTTCTAAAAACTCAAAAACTTAAGTCGTCAGAAAATGAGCGCAACAAATTATATATCAAGCTATCCAATAGATTCAATTAATCAAAAAAGGGGGTACTGAAAGTATATACTATATTGACAAGTTCACAACGCCTGTTGCAGATTTTATGAACAACTAAAGAAACATTAGCTTCGTAAAATTCCCCACAAGATAAATAATTCCAACATGCTTCAATTGCCTTAATTCACAGAACAACAAACTTATGATTCTGCATCTGCAATCTATAAAAGGCAATGCCTTGTGTGGTTTCTGCAAAGATCAGTTGCAACCTGACGCTTCAAATGTGGGGAATACTACAAATTTGATGGACAAAGGAGCGATAAACATCGGAGAACTTGCATCGACATGAACTGGATTCAAACTTGGAATGTCTCCGGTTTCAGTTGGATGCAACAATATTCCATTTAGTAACATGGTTTTGCTTTGAAGATCCCCATCTTCCGGAGTCAGATTGTACTCTTCTCTGAAAGATGTTCCATCTGATGTTTTGCTTCCAACCCACGACACAGTTCTCTTGAGGCTGTGTGTGAAAGAATTTTCAATATTCATAGTATTCTGAACAATAATATTGAATTCAGTCTGGTTGCTTAAATTGATCAGAAGCAAAGTTATACCTGCCTGAAACAAAATGACAATGGTAGTCAGCAAAGGATAAAAAGAGGCCGCCATGATGAGATAGTAAACCAAATGTAGTATGGTATGTTTAGATGAGAAAAACAAGTCCAAATGCATGAGGGCTCGATCGTTATGATTGCTCATATCGAGAATATAAAATGAAAACGAAATGACGTGACTAGTTCTAGGTAATTTACAAAAGATTATTTCATATATGTGTAGCTGATAAATGTTGGTTAAGCTAGGTTAGCCTCCCTGTTGCTTTGGGTGTCCCTTTCAACATACTAAAGTGAATGTTGAGTAGAATCTCAATTGAGGTCAGGTTCTACAAGCCTAAAACAATACATGAAAGGTGCAAGAAATTGAGTTTTGATGTAGTAAAACATTAATGTCCTAAAGCATAAAATGTAAGCATATATATGACTTGAAACATAAGTCTGTAAATCATGTTTCCGATTCCGCTTCTAGTTGAAGGGTATGACTTATGAGACACGTAAGACAAAAAAAGGCATGCAAGGTAGGATCCAGGTGCAGCATGTGTGCAACACATACCAAACATGGTCGATGTGACAAGTGACCTCGTCACCTCAAGAGAGCTGTTCTATTGCATTTGAATGAGTCAGCCTTCCACGTATAAATCATGGAAAGCTCGTGAGTCGTGACAACCCGAAAAAAGCCCACTCCAATCAGGCAAGTTGGAATAAGTAGAAGTACATGTAGTGTTCAATGTGCATGTGTTTAATGGGACCTAACACAGTATGGGACCACCTATGAGCATTCATGTCAGAAGACTCAACCATATAAATGCTGGTCATAACAGCCTTAGTCAAGACGACCATTGAGTGCTGGTGTTAACATCTCAACATGTGTCGTCATTGTTATGGACATAATGACCTCCGATTCATTTCATTCTCTTCTACCTCTCCGAAGTGGGTCTTCCTATATATAAATGTAGAACGACATCAAGAAATACTGCAGTGCTCTTACTCTTCCTTTTGAGCAATGGGCATAGGAGCGCAAATATGGAGATGCACTGGTACTAACAGCAAGAACTTCTGTTCCCATCAACCAATGCCACAGAAGTGCACTATAGAAAACCAAATATCCATAGAAGCAAGAGTTCAATGTTAGAAGAGTGTTGAAATACAAATAAAGAAACTTCTCAAAGTAATTTATTTCAATTTTTTGCAAATAAAATAACATCAATTTTTTGTCTTGCCTGAAGTAGTCGGGGTTGGGGACAAATGTGGTTGCGTCAAGAAGACCATAGTTTCCACCGATTAAAGTTTGTCTGCAATATACTCTAGTTTCATACTTGGCTGCCATTCCAAGTTGATCGAAATACCTAAATTTCATATGAATGGGAATTACAAATAAATTGCCTCCCTATGAAAAGCACAAGATGGTTAGAAGAGAAAATGAAGTTAAAGAGACAAGCAAGATTACCAAAAGCTGTTCACAAAGGTGTTAGAAATATCACGCCCACCACTGTTATATGCCCCCCCAGACTCTCCAACCCAAGCAGAAGCCCAAGGACCATAGGTTTGAATGGTTTGTTTAAGGTTGCTGAACGTTCCTGATATCTGGCTCAAATAAAAAGGATCCAAAATTTTACCCACAAGATTAGGATCACTACCTGAAACCAAGTAAAACCACAGTTCAGTGCCTGAAGGAAGAACATGGTTGGTTCCTAGGCTTTGCTGTTAATATATTAAAGCTTAGTTTGACCCTTTACCACACATAACCATGTTTGATGTGCAGAGAATATGGTTGGTTCGTAGGTCCCACATGTTATTTTGATACCATAGGATAGTGAATGAGAGTATATATACCATAGCATCATTTGAATTATGTTTGGTTAGAGGAGGATAAAGTATGGAGTAATAGTTGAAGAACTATTTTTTACCATTGGATAAGAAAAAATAAAATCCGAATGGAGGACAAATAATCCTGGGGGGAAGGTGGGACAACTTATCCCATGAATATCAGATTATTAGTCCCCATATGGGGGTTTAATAGTCCAATCTGGTGAACCGAACGTCGAATTAGCAATCCGAAGAGACGAATTCTAAAAATATGGATCCAACGTGTTTTTTAGTCCAGTCCAATCCCTCCTAGCCCACCAAAACAAACATGGCCCATGTCGTTGCCACAGCTCATGTCAATGTCAACATAACCCGTATCTAATTCTTTCACAGCATGAAATAAAGTGGGGTTTAAGTGTTAAAAGGATCAAATCCTACAAGATATGTTGTGCCAATAATTCACCCTCGCTGAAAGATTGTGATTTATGACCACCAAGTAATGAAAGGGTCAGGAGGTTTCTTCCTTCCATTTTTGCCTGAAGGGGGATCCACTGTGAGACTCTTGTGAATGCTGGTTTTGGGCACGCACTTTATGTCCTCTGTAACAGACATGTCATTTTCCTTTCTGCCTATTCTATTTTGGGGCTGCAAACTCACATGCATTCACACTCTTATCACGTTGGTTGGTGTATTCTTTGCTTCAAGAAGAGAGAGAGAGAGAGAGAGAGAGAGATTGAAAGTAAAGATGGGGGGGGGGGGGGTGGTGGTAAAAAGGAAAAAGAACCACCAAATGCTAAAAGATCTACTGAAGATCAACCTATCTTTAATCCGAGTAATTGTATGTTAATTGTATTTAAGCTTTTAACACTACTTAGCACTTAAATCAAATGCTAGATTGGCGTATCTGTAAGCAACAATGGGGAAAATTTGTTTTTGGATGCTTACCAATTATGAACATATTTTTGGATAGCCCAAGTTCACCCTGAAAAGTCTCTCTGTATCAAACAATACCTTTCTAGATATAGTGGGATTTTACCAAGATGAATCACTTACCCACCTGCACCCAAATTGTATATATGATGTGTCACAGCATTGATCACGAGTGAGCCTGAAACCTGAAGGAGCTTATTGTACCATTGCTTATCGTAGAATCCCCCTGGAGCCACAAGTAATGGTTTTGGGTTGAAGTTCTTATACAACTCATTAATGACAGTTTTAAGGTTAATCAAGTCTGTGGCATACTGTTCAGCACGGACACTTGCACCAACACCATTGCCGCTTAACTCATTGCCTGCAGAATCAAAGGCAAGTGTAAAGGTGCTGCAGACCACGGTGGGTCAGAAAAACAAAAGAGTTTGCTGACAGTAAGGTACCAAATTCCCATGAATCTATCTGGTACCCTTTGGAAATAGTGTAGTTTATGAAATCATTCGTGTTACTGGAGTCCCAATCTCCTCCCCAGACTCCCGTTCTAATCTCATGCCTCCCGTACAATGCATTCAAGCCAAATGTCACAAGTACGCTGCAACAAAGAGAAGGAAAAAAAAGCACCACACCACAGTTAAGCACACCCCCTCCTCTTTCGTGAAATTTGGATTTAACAAGTCACAAATTAGGAGGTCCGCATGTCAGTGGAGTAATAAAAACTTGAAGAAATCACAATGCAAACTAAATGATAGAAGATTCAGCGGAAACATTTCATCAGTTCCACTATATTCATTTGCCTTTCAGAAGTTAATTCTGAAAGAAGTGGAAGTATGGAAAAACATGCACCATTAGGAAACTGCAATCCTCAGCTGCTAGAGAGGTTCTCTCAAGAAAGTTTAATGAGACAACTAAGAAGAGCAGTCAAGAAATCTATCTGTAGCTATTGCATCTGCCTAACTTCAGCTTAGAAAAATAACTTTCTATGCAAAAGTACACCCCGAATGGAGCAGTAATTTGGAGGCTTTCGATAAAATTGAGAATTTGAGATTACAAATGACTAGAAGAGTGTGTTTGTACTTATTGACCACCTAATTATATGAAATTTAAACATTTCATTTTAGAGATTAAACTACAAGTTGAACTTTAAAACTCAAAATAAAAAATCAGATCAGAAGGAAAAAAGCCAAATCTTACCCCGTCTTATTGAAAAAGTTGTTCACTTCATCCCACCTATCCATATGTAAGCAACCGTTTGAAAACCCAAACAACGCATCTCCTGTCTTTGTAAAGGGATGACAAGGGGCCTTCAAAGTTCCTACATCGTAGAGTACTTTGTCTTGCAGAGACCCTCCTACTCTTATTCTCAAACGCGTGAAAGCTATTTCACAAGCAATGAAGAAATGGAATATGAGCAAAACGAGTGACTTTATGATGCAAGTACTGGAACGATAAATCACTTATTGTTTTGCATCGGGCTTAAATTATTATTGAACAATATAAGAACAGCAGCCACCCGCAAGTGACATGAAGTCAGTAGTTGAGCAACAAACCTTGAATAGCCTTGACCAGAAAAGGATGAGACAAGTTCTGACAGGATTGAAAAAACAGTACTCAATTTTCTGATTGTTGTAATTCATCAACAGTAAATGCATGGTTTGAATTTAGAAAGCTGGTAAATTTCAATTTATAGAAAAATATATCATTGAACCATTACCAGATTTATAATGGATGCAGATCCCCACGGGCATTGGTTGTAGTTACACTTATCAGGAGGCCACCAATCAATCGTGGCACAAATATAATTAGAATCTGTATAAGCAACTGCTTGAGTTCCATCTACTACAATCACTGCATCTTCAACTTTTTGAGCCCGAATAGCATAAAGAGATGCCAGAAAGAGAAATAGTGAGAAGTGAAAACCCATTGGTGAATAAATTACAACAGCTGCGTCACCAATTTGCCCATTTCAACTACAACAAACGGTCGAAAAGAACAGATCAATTTAAGATCCAGTGCTATGATTACATGTTATTTGTAGACGGACCATAATACATCAGGCGTCCTTCAATGACTCTAAAAACTAATGGTGCTAAATATAGAAAGGAAATCCATTATCATTTTCATTTGAAGTTATTTGAACCAAAGCCAATAATTTCTTTAGATATCCTAGTCTCTAGAGACAACAAAACCAACCGCCCACTAGAGGGGGGGAGAGTTGTGCAGGTCTCAAATAGATTTGTAACAATTGCTTCATAAGAATTTCTTATCAATTTTCCTATCAAAGAAACAGGAATTCAAAGAGGATGCAAGAAGGGAAACTAGAATCAGAATATCAAGTTTGGGATCAAAGGAAATGGAGTTTGAACATCTCATACTTCAGCAAGACAATCATCAAAAACCATTTCCTTCCCATCTCCAAAAGATGCCAGAAGAAAAAGCAAAGCTACCCACATTACTAATAGTAAGATTTCGTGAAATTCCAATTGATATCAATAAATCATGTTACAAAAATATAAAAAAAGAAAACGAACTTCAACAAAAAAAACAAAAAAACTTGATAAAATCTTAAACGACTAACGCCAAGAACAGTGCAGAGTATAATTGAGGAGCCAAATATCAACGAAACCAGATCAAATTCAAGACAATTAAGGACAACCCAGATGAAAACAGACCTCGAGCCACCCAGAATTCAACACAAAATGCAATGCGGAACCTCAATTCCTCAAAAAATCACATCCAAAATTCGCAGCCGCCGAACCGGGGACGCATGGAGACGAGCTGTTTCTCTATCTATCTCGGATTTTCTGATACAACTCTCCCAAATCGGCGACAGGAGAACTGCGTAGGACGAAATGGGTTTTTGGTCTCAGATACGTCTGATATTGCAATAATTCAAGATGTATTGGCCCAGGTTTCATCATATGTTCTAAAAGTTCTGTGCACTTAGATGTGCGTAGAAATATAAATATATACACAGCCATACCAAACCTATATTGGATAAGAATGAGGGAAAAGCCATGCGTGGTTTTTCGACAATTGTGTAGTTTGGTGTGTTTGAAAGGTGTAGGTGAGATTTATCGCCAAGTGGAAGTTAATGCCTTCACCAAATCACTCAGATTTTGGTGGGAATGTTTCATCGGGAAGCTTCGGCCTATTTGATACAGGTGACGATTTTCAATAGTTAGCTCTCAGAATCACTTAATGCTATTTAGTGACAAGTCCAGTTGGACTCAGAACGCTGCAACCAATCAGCTCCCACCAATATTTTCAAGGGAATTACAGTCAAAATCTTTTAAAAAATAAGGCTCTGTTTGGGTAAATGGCTTATTAGCTTATTTGGCTTATAAGCAGTCAAATAAGCAATTTCGTTTGGTTTGCCAAATAAACAAGATTTAAGCCAATAAGCAAATAAGCAAATAAGCCAATAAGCCAAATAAGTAAAAATAAGCAAGAGTTTAGCCAAACGAAGTGGCTTATTTAAGCAAATAAGCAAAAATAAGTCAAATAAGCCAAAAATAAGCAAATAAGCAAATAAAAAAAAATAAGCCAAATAAGCAAATAAATCAATTGGTAGCCAAACAAAGTAGCTTATTCATGTTGTTGCCTATTTGCCAATAAGTAAATAAGCATGTTACCCAAACAGGGCCTAAATTTTAATGTGCAAAATCTATCAACAAACATTTTAACGCACAAGATCCAATTGCGTAATTTCTTCCAAAAATACTCTATAAACAGATAAATTTATCTGTTTGATATTCATTTGTTTAATATACAAACATATAAATTTATCTGTCTACTTATTTATGTCTAACAAATAAATTTATCTGTTTGCATATCAACAAAAATAATATAAACAGATAAATTTATCTGTGTTCTTTATACATGTTTTGAAAAGATATAGATAAATTTATTTGTATTTTTTATACGTGCTTTTAATAAGACAGATAAATTTAGCTGTATTCTTTACACGTACTTTTAATAAAAGACAGATAAATTTATTTGTATTCTTTATACATATTTTGAAAAAGCATACATAAATTTATCTGTTTGAGGATATTTTTATCCCAAAACGATCTTGCGC
>JAULJZ010000023.1:7742413-7766737 GCA_032270985.1 Heliamphora pulchella
TTGCAGTATGTTTCCAGTTTTTTCAATTCTCTTGGAAGGAAGTTCAGAACATGGATTTTCTCATTTTGTGATCTCCCGAGCTAAAATTATACTTCGAATATTTCTATCTTTCAATTTATTGTTATTGTCCTAACAATCTGAAAATATGAGACCTCAATTCTAGACTTCACAGCTTATGGACTGCATGATTTTCTATTTATGTTTCTTTCTCCCCCCCTCCCCCTCAGTTTGTTATGGAACATAATATTGGTCCCCCGCCTGCTTTTTTGGGGAGCTCTTTGAAAAACAAGTTGATTCAGGCTAAGCAAAAGTTCAAACTTGCACAAACTATATTAGTCCCAGCGCAACTTGTGGATGCATAGCAAGAAAAACTCAGCAACTCTGCTTAGAGTCGATGAACCTGAATAGGAAGCTAGCAAACAGAAAAATGGTGCAGGACACAACTGGATCATTTGGACGTGATGGGGGCAAACCCGAAGAATGAAATTGCATGATTTTTTTGGCAGGAGGCTGATAGTAGAAGACAATGTTTTTGTTTTATTTTTCCTTTGTAAGACTTTAATTTACAAAAGTATAATCGTAGGAATAGTGCATTTTTATTGGTGGTAATTGTTAGTGATATTCATGGTAATCAACATTCAAGTAGGGGTACTCAAATGCATGTTTCAGATTAGAGGAGATCAGGGAGGGGGAGGAAATCTGAATATTAATGCAACTAGATAATTACAATTGCTATCCACCGCACAATGATACTGACAGTCATAAAGTTTCTGATTTTTGCATGAGTGTTTTCGTTTCTTTTTTTCCCCCTTCGCTTTTGTCTTTTAGTGAATTTGCCACGTCGAGCCATATCCTTCTCTTCTTTCTATGCCCATGGAACAATTCAAAGCTTTTGTGAAGTGGACATTGGAACAGAACAAGGGCGGACCGGAGTTACACTGGGTCTCAATATAACAAAAATTAGGGTGATTTAGCCATGAAGCAAGAAAAGCACTAACCTAGCAATTTCTGGATATCAGATGGTTTGGGATAACATACATTTCGATGATAAGAAAATACATTTCTGCTCTTTTCGATATAAGTTGTTATCATTTCCTTTAAAGGCAAATCATATTAGCTTCTCTCTATTTGTCTTCAGGTTTATTTTTTCATATGTTTGCTGCCTAGAGTGCCATATTGCCTTGAGAACAAAAACTCTTTTTGTGCCAATTTTTTTAATGCTTTCTTCAATTCCTTTATTTTTTCTTCTGATGCCATACATGTATTTTTCTTTTAAATTTGTTTCTTAGATTCCATGCATATCAGGTATTTTCCTATGATGTTCTCTTCTTGTTAAAACTTTGAAGCTTGTATTTTAGGTAATTGCATACAACTGCAACCAAATTATTTTAGTGTGAGTTACGTGGTTTAAGATTTTCATGTTTCCCAAGAGTCACAGGAGCTTAACTTCTATTGTAAAAGGTTGGATTGGAATTTCTGGAAAATGAAAAATGCCAAAAGGCTCATAGGAAGATGCATTTTGCCCTCATTGGAACTATAAATTAGCTTATTCTCCTTTTAGCTTTCACCTTCGATTGCGAAGGGATTTGTAATACTGTGTGTTTCTCTGTAAGTTAATCATTTGAATGCTTGTTTCACTAGCATTACAAAATGATCCTTCTTTCAGTTTTTGGTTCTTGAAACTTCATTTCCCTCCCCCCTCCCCCCTTTTTTATTGTCTTTTGTTTTCAGTTTTTTCCCTTATTGGTGTAGTGGAGTAAATACTTTTTCCTTGAGTTTTATTCTTACATATTATGTCTTGCATTGTTAGGACTTTTACTCTAATGTTTTCTTGTAAGTGAACTGGGATATGACCTCGTGTTAAAGCTTAGTAACTTTCTGAGAAGGCATCCACATATTTAAGTTTGTTTAAGTGGCATGCTCTGAATCTCTTTGTTTTTTTTTTCTTTTGTACAGAAGCATAGAAGTGGTTCAAAGTTCTCTCTTCAAGGATGGGTTGGGGGATTCTCTGGGAAACAGATTTCCAATGTTTTGCTTACTCAGGCTTCATCGAATGTAAAACATGGAAATTCACATGGTAAATATGGCAGCCAGCATTCAAAAGCTGGGGTAGATTTTCCTGTACATAGGCAGGGCAGCATTGCAAAAGTTACTTCAGTTTCAAATGAAGAAGAGAAGGGTTTGCATTACCTTGATAAAGGCATGGTTTGTCAAGATAATGAATGTCCCAAGTCACCTCCACTGAGAGCATCTCCAAATTGTGATAATATAGCTGGAGTTGTTGAAGAGCTTCCTCAAAAGGATAAGCCTGTTCATGTTCAAAAAATCAAGTGGGGCGATTGGGATGATGAGGCTTTGGGAATGCATCTTAAGAAGAACGTTGGAGCTGAAATTATGTTTGGAGATATTGGAAATGATCATCTGGTTTGCAGGAAAGCTGAAGATGCTAGTGATTCAGTTTCATGCATTTCTTCTTCCACTGACCCCAAAGGGAACAAATCGGTGGTATCATCTGTAGATGCAGATCACACATATCATCAGTCATTCTCATTGTCCCCAGGGGATGAAGAGAACTGTAAAGAGGTGAATGAAGTATCTTCTGACGATGTGAAAGTACAAATTACAAGTGAAAAAATAATTAGCTCAAGTTGTGATGTTTCAACCCGGGTAGAAACATGCCTTAAACAAGTCCAATCAAATAGTAATGATTGCATATATACTAGCAGCCTGTTAGGTTCCACAGCAAATGAACAAGATGGGATGAGTGTGGAAATTTCAGCACATACTGTTATGTGTGGAGCAGATATTTCGGAAGTATTGGATGTTTCAGTGATAGAAAGAGTTTCAAGCGCTGTGGCAGTCCCCCAAGAGCCCCAAGAGGTTGACTTACTTGCAGCTGAAAAGAGTGGGCCTAAAAAACCAGCAGAATCTGTGGCGTCAGCCACCATTGAAGACTCTGGCCATCAGCAGGCTGATATAATCCTTGGTGATTTGTCAAAAGCCCAGATTTTAAGTGGCACGGATGCAGTTGATGTGGGGGAATGTAAGGAAAGATTTAGACACCGACTTTGGTGCTTTCTCTTTGAGAATCTTAATAGGGCCGTGGATGAACTTTATCTTCTTTGTGAACTAGAATGTGATTTGGAGCAGATGAATGAGGCGATTCTTGTCCTTCAAGAAGCTGCATCTGATTTTGGAGACCTAAAATCTAGAGTAGAGGAATTTGAGAATGTAAAAAGGTCCACTTCTCAATTACTTGATGGCCCGCCCATGACCTTGAAGTCTGATCACCGCAGACCACATGCACTTTCATGGGAGGTTAGCATGCTTGCATCTTTTCTTTACCCCTGTAGTGAATTACCCAACAATACGAATTATATGAAATTATTCACTCTGTTAAAACCAGCACTCAACCATAGACGTACACAAACGTTATCCTAAGGTGCTTTGGCATAGTATTCCCTTTGTCTCATTTTTTAGTCCACCATGTTAAATTCAACAATGAAGGAGATAAGCATTTTGTGCGTTCACAACCAGCTAATAGAGTGGATATTTTTTTAGTGAAAGAAAATGTTGCTTACAAATAGCTCGCTTTCTAGAAAAGAGACAGTAGTTCATGTGGTGATGAACTATTGAGCCTTTTCTAAACTACAGCATAAAAGATTGGAATGTTGAACATGATAGATTGGCTGTTACATGATATGCTCAATTATGTAACACCATATCTGGCTGGAGAAGAATATTTTACAATGTGATGAGAAAACTTGTACCCTTATTCCATTTAATGACATACGTGTACAGCCACGCGTAACAACAATTTTTTACTAGATAGTCATAGACTCATAAGTACTATTGTTATTAGGTGTGCGTTTGGCATTGCCAAAATTTCCCCTCTATCCCAATCTATTGGTGTATTCATACTCATTTTTGAAAGGATAATATCGTGAAATTATAAGATTTATATGCCTTGACTATTCAGAATGGACATTTTGGGAGAGCAAACTATTTTAATCATTTATGCGCAATGGACCTTTGCATCAAGATGGATAATTTTCCTTTTACTCTAGCAATACATACACACATATACATGTACATATTTCTATACACACACACACACACACACCCACACATCCTAAAAACCATTGCTAAGACAAATTATCAACATGCTTGCAGTATGTTCCGGTGGTCTGCTTTGTTAATTTGTGAAGTGATTTATTCTGCTTGAAACCGTAGAAACAAACATGGTTTGACATGCGGAAATTTTGAGTTATAAGTAAAGTATGTATCTGTATTCTCATGTTTCATGCTCAAAAACATTGTCACATATTCCTACAGAAATCTTTAAAAATATACAGTGCATGGAGTGTGGCATGATGCAAAGGTAATGTTGCTGGAAGGACAGGAGAGGCATAGTAGCTATCCATTGGAAATAAATTAAGAGATTGCCATTCGCTCATTGAGATTCTTCTGAGTGTCTGGCCCTTTATTTGTCCACTTATTTGAGGGAGATGATAGTAAGAGTATGAGGATGGTAGAGTGACTTTCTATATGCCGTCTTGTGGAATTAACTATGTTAGAATCATTTATTAACTTTTTAAAGTAAAAACAAAAAACAATCCTATCATATTTTTATGTAAATTATTTTTAAAATTTAACACTTATTTTTTAAATCTCTGTTATAATTTGAAAGACCTTAACTCACTTCAACTTGGAGCGATTGGACAGCTTTCAAAGCTGCTTCCCTTGCTTCACTTCCTAGGAAGCATGGATGCGGATATGGGATACGGATACGATACGATACGGATACGACGATACAACAAAATTAAAAAAAGTAGGATACAGGTACGGCTAGAATACGTTTGTAAAAAAATTATTTTTTATAGTTTGTAGTATTGTATTATTTATAAAACTAAACTAAAAGTAAGAGTTATTTATTTTGTTTTTACTTGAAAACGTTCAATAACTATCAAAGTTAAGAATAACTGAATAAGTAATAAATACAAAAATTTTCATTAAGCATAAAAAATATCTACATAGTAGTACAATCATAACAATAAAACCAAAAGATCAACTAAATAAACAAATAATTTTAAAAAAATAAAAAAATTGAAACATATCCAAAAAGTATTCTACCTGTATTCAAAATGTGTCCTATGCGTATTCCCCCATATCCCGGGCGTATTCAAAACGTATCCAAAATTGAAAAAATAGAAAATTATTTTTGGATGTTTCTCAGGCGTATCTGATACGTATCCTTGCGTATTGAGCGCGTATCGGTATCCGATACGTATCCGATACATGTATGGCACCATTTTCGGAGTATTCGTACTTCATAGTTCACTTCTGAAGTCATGAACTCGGGAACTAGCTTTCAAAAAGACGTGAACTTACTAAAGGAATATTTGTTACTGATGTGATTTGGGTGCAGGTTCGGCGAATGACAACTTCGCCTCACAGGGCAGAAATACTATCTTCATCTCTTGAGGCTTTTAGGAAAATCCAGCAAGAAAGGGCTAACATGCGTGCATCTAGCGACGCTGAAAAGGTTGGCCTTGATTGTCCTAGTTGCCAACACATAACCAATGATATTCCAGAGAAATATGCTGGGAGAAGTTATGTAACACCCAAAGCTAAAGAAGCAGTGCCGAAGTCAAGGAAGCAGAGTGGAATTTCAGATATCAGTCAGGGAAGCTTGAGTGGAGAGAAGAGGAATTCTGACCCGAACAGGTCCTGCAGGATAAACTCGACACATAGCCATCATCCATTACAAAACCCATCTGCTTCGGGTTTCAATGCATCTAGGCTACCTCCTAGGGAAACCTCGGCTGCTTCTGTCATTGGGAAGAGCAAAAGGGAACAGGTTGGATCTACTTCTGAGGTGGAGAAGCTACTTTCTAAGAAGGATAAAATGTTGGCATCAAGTATGGTTGAGAAAAACCTGAAGTCTGTTGATCACCTTAAGAAGCAAACTCCTCTTTCTGAAAGGGATAAGGAGAAGAGAAATGGATCGTCATGGAAATCCATGGATGCTTGGAAGGAGAAAAGGAACTGGGAGGACATACTTGCATCTCCATTTCGTGTTTCTTCTCGTTTTTCACATTCACCAGGGATGAGCCGCAAAAGTGCTGAGCGTGCACGAATTTTGCATGACAAACTAATGTCTCCTGAGAAGAAAAAGAAGAATGCTTTAGATTTAAGAAAGGAAGCAGAAGAAAAACATGCTCGGGCTATGAGGATTAGAAGTGAGTTAGAGAATGAAAGAATTCAAAAGCTTCTCCGTAACTCAGAGAAATTGAACCGTGTTAATGAATGGCAAGCTGTTCGTAACATGAAGTTGCGAGAGGGAATGTATGCCCGTCACCAACGTAGTGAGTCTCGGCATGAGGCTTTTCTAGCCCAGGTTGCGAAAAGGGCTGGTGATGAAAGTAGCAAGGTAAATGAGGTTCGTTTTATTACTTCACTAAATGAAGAGAACAAAAAACTCATATTGCGTCAGAAACTTCATGATTCTGAATTGAGGAGAGCTGAGAAACTTCAAGTGATTAAAACTAAACAGAAGGAGGATATGGCCAGAGAAGAAGCTGTTTTGGAGCGCAAGAAGCTCCTTGAAGCTGAAAAGTTGCAGCGTCTTGCTGAGACACAGCGGAAAAAGGAGGAGGCTCAAGTAAGAAGAGAAGAAGAACGAAAAGCATCAAGTGCAGCACGAGAGGCAAAGGCTATAGAACAGCTCCGGAGAAAGGCTGTTAGAGCTAAAGCCCAACAAGAGGAAGCAGAACTTCTGGCACAGAAATTAGCTGAAAGACTCAGCGAGAGTGAACAGCGTCGTAAGTTTTACTTAGAACAAATACGGGAAAGAGCTTCAATGGATTTCAGGGATCAATCTTCACCATTACTGCGACGTTCATTGAACAAGGAGGGTCAAGGAAGATCTCCGCCGATTACCAACATTGAAGAATATCAGGCAAATGATGTCACAGGTTCAGGAGATTCTACTCTTAAAACTGGCGATGTCACATTGCAGCATTCATTAAAGCGAAGGATTAAAAAAATTCGCCAAAAGCTTATGGCATTGAAATTTGAATTTCTTGAGCCTCCTGTTGGCATTGAAAATTCTGGCATTGGTTATAGAACAGCAGTGGGAACTGCAAGGGCAAAAATTGGAAGGTGGCTTCAGGAACTTCAGAGACTTCGGCAAGCAAGGAAAGAAGGGGCTGCAAATATTGGACTTATAACTGCTGATATGATTAAGGTAATCGTCATGCATGTTCTTTTTGAAGTTAGATTTCTAGTATTTCTAAAGGAAAAAATATTAAGTTTGAAAAATTCGTTCCAGTAGATTATCAATTACAACTTCCAATCTTATATATGCATGCAGTAATTTTACTAGTAATTGGCTAATGCTGATGAAACTAACCTTGGAATGTATAGAGCTTGCCAACTCTTTGCTTATTTCCTTTTTCCTTTTTCCTTTTATTTTTCTGCGGGAAAGCTTGTGGTTTTTTTAATTAATATCTTTTGATACTTGTCTATATTAGTTTTTGGAGGGAAGAGACCTTGAGCTGCAGGCTTCTCGCCAAGCTGGTCTGCTTGATTTTATTGCTTCTGCCCTGCCAGCTTCTCACACATCTAAACCTGAAGCCTGCCAGGTGACAATATACCTTTTAAGACTTCTAAGGGTAGTACTATCAATTCCTACAAACAGGAGTTATTTTCTTGCACAAAATCTCTTGCCTCCGATTATCCCCATGCTGGCAGCAGCTCTTGAGAACTATATCAAGATCGCAGCATCATCATATGTTTCGGGTAGCTCCAACATGCTATCAAGCAAAGCATCAGTTGAAAATCTGGAGTCAACCTCTGAAGCCCTGGATGGATTTTTATGGACCGTTGCAACAATTATTGGTCATGGAAGCTCTGATGAACGCCAACTCCAAATGCAGGATGGTTTGCAGGAGCTTGTGATTGCTTATCAAGTCATTCATAGGTTGCGAGATCTTTTTGCACTTTATGACAGGCCACAGGTGGAAGGGTCACCATTTCCTTCATCTATTCTCTTGAGTATAAATCTGTTGGCAGTTTTAACATCCAGATCCAGAACCATTTCTTCCATTGATTTGGAATTGTTTCCATTTGAAACAGTACCAGCAAATGAAACTTCTAAAGCTAAGCTTGCAGAGGCAGCAGATTTTGGATGTTCCTCTGATACCAACTCCAGTGGAGATAATAGGCCTCAACCATCTGTACTTAATGGTAGCATAGCTGTACCTTTGCCAGGTGTACCAGAAAATAGGCCATTAGACGTGTCATGTACGATAAAAAGAAGCGATGAATCAGTGTTGTGTGAAAAAGATTCTGTTAAGCTTGAGGTTGTTAGCTCGGGGATGGATGTTTCAGATATTCAAGATGAGTCTCAGCGTGTTTTGATAGATAGTACTGCAAAATCTTCTGTCCCTAAGAAGGATGAGAAGAACTCTGTGGATGATGGTACAGAAAAGAAGAATGAAAACAAATTGGGTTTGAAGTCAGTAAAATTTCTTCTTTCTGCCATATCTGAAACTGGATTGGTCTGTCTTCCTTCACTGTTGACAGCTGTGCTGTTGCAGGCAAACAACAGATTGTCTTCCGAACAGGTAAGCTCTGTCAATTGCAATATATAGTATGGGGTTAATGGTTCTAGTTATGCTTCATCACGATTTATGGAAAGTTAAGTTGTTGACTGCTCTGGAGGTTCCCCCAGGCTTAAGTGTCTTCAGTTTGGTGTCTATTCTGGTTCCTGTTGGTCAAATTATCTTTCCAAATGTGTGTTGCACGTGTGATAATGGTTGATGGCATTACCTTGATTGTGATTTACATCTTCTATTGATTATATCTAGTTATCTACTGATAAGTTCTCTTTTACATTTGAGATCACGTGTTTCATGCACGTGTCCTTTGATTTTGCATGGTTTACAAACTTTCTGACCAGATCTTATGTTGGTACTGGCATGGAAAAGTATTATGTCTTTGTATTTGTCTCATTTACTTTTTATTATTATATCCATATTAAAGTTATATACCAGTCACCATCCAATGCATGGCGGTGTTACCAGTAGGAGTACGGCTGGTACTGGTAGGAATAGTTGTCTTCTGGTTAAGTCTTCCCTCAAAGTGTTCGTTATCTTCTTTCATTCACACTACCATGCTGTTAAATGAGATCTATTGAAAGATGATTTGGAAATTAGGTCTAGATTTTCTAACAATTATGTTTATAGCTGAGAATTAGGTTCCTGCAAAATATCCTTTTTTTTTGTTTAATCTCGAGCATTTGCAGGTTTTTGAAATTGGAGAACAACAATAGCACACACACACACCAATACATTTGTCTCTACAATGGAATAAGATGATGACATAGTGAAAACTGTAACCTTTCTTAATTGCAGGATCTCATTTTATACACATTTTATGCAGTCATAATTATTTGCTGAGCGTTAACTAAATCCAGTGCTTTAAGTATCAGATACAATGGTCGATACGTAATGGTTTTAGTTGGTACCAATTTCTTTTACAGGCTGATTTAGCACGAAATAATTTGCACGTTTATCTGAGCATAACGGTTCCGTATCAGCCTCATTTGACTATCATAGTCCTGTATCAGACTATGTCGCACAAAATAGGTGCCATTTCAGCCAATACTTATGCCCTGTTCATTACATAATTGATAAAAACCTGGTTTTTAAAAGTCCATTTTGGCGATTTTCTTTAGCCAAAACCGGCGCCCAGCCTTCTGACAAGCCTCAGTGTTCATTCTTGTTTTAAATAACTTAAGTCTAAAAACCTTGGGTTTTTAGATTTGTAGTTTATGCCAGACTAGCCACTTACCCATGCCTACCGTACTCCCAACAATAAATGCTAAATGTTAAATGTGGTGTAAATTTTCTGAAAAAAGATAAGTCAAATGAAACAACATTTTGATGAATTATTGATTCATCTATAATTTAGGCCAGAATCATTTTATTTGAGAATTGATGGTTAGAATTGTGACACATAGGACAATTGTCGCATCAAACCATCTTATTTTTATGTAGATTTATATCTTCTGGATGTATATATGATCTATAAACAAAATATTACTTTTTATTTATGCTATTTTTTTAGAATTTTATTTTCTGTCATTTATATATTTACCTTCTTTGTTTATATCTGTATTTTTGGTTAGTTTAGATTTGTAATATGTTTGAGATCACTTGCAAATTTGATCTTTCTTTATGTTAGGTTTGTTAATAAATAAGACTACAATTTTTACTCATTTATCCTTTATTTCTTTTCTTTTTTTTTTAATTTTTTTAATCCCCCAGTGGATGAGATGAAGTAGCACTCAATGTCAAGTGGGACATCAAGATCATGTACATCACCCCTGGTGGTGGAATATTATCACCACATAGCAACTAAAATCTACCTGTATGGTGTTATGCATTGTCACACTACTATGTTGTATGAAGAATATTGAGCAACTCGTTTGACACATTAAATTTAGCAACTTCTCTTATTTTCTGAGCTTTAAGTATGTTGTCTTCAGAAAAGAAATACTTATTGAAAGAAGGAACACAAAACTCTATAGGAATTAATTAAAGGTAATGGAAAATACATGCAGTAAATTACATCTACAATTTAAACAAAAATACTTGGTGTTCTTAAAATAGAAACATGTAATTGATAATGTTAAATTGTTGACCACCAACTCATCTAAAAGCTTAGGTTGTTTGAGAGTGGGGTAACTTTATTTTTTATACTCTTAACAGATAAGATTTTGAAGAGTTGCATGTTGGGAAAAATCACAATTGGTATTGTCATTATTATTGTACGGTGCCTATTGCACCTCAGTTATGGCTGCTGTTAGCATTATAGGATACTTAAAACCTTGGTTAAGTTTTCCATATAAAAGAACAGTTAAGTCTTGCATCATTCTCCCATGTTCTCATGCTCAGTTCTTTTGCCTTATACCTTTGCATTTGATTTTCTAATTTTTTTAGCAGCTAGGGAACAAGAGAGAAGATCTAGCTCTCAAAATCTAGACTTGGTTCTGATAATGCTAGAATAGATGGCTGTTTGTTAATGTGGTGCAATAGAGATGAACTCATGTGTATCATCATCTCATAAATGGTTCAAGCTTCTCACATCTGTGTGCCATGGCTCATGGCTAAATGTTTCATTATTATACAAAATACATTCTAATTAGTTCTAAAAAGTGGATGTCACTTTCACTGAGGAAGTTGGGAATTTTTTAATAGAATACTTTTCTGTAAGAGGATGTCATTGTAGACTGTGGAGTAAATGAAGGAACAGTACTCGGTAGCTGACCTAATTGTTTGGATACAGCTTAGATGGGTGATGAAGTCGAAAGAAGTGAAGGAGGTTCAGGTTGGAAGAAAATCGTTGACTAATGGCTTATCAAACCTAAGGGTTTAAGACAGTGTTAGTCAATCAAAAGGAAGAAAACATAGGTTTAGTTGGTGGAAATTTATTATTGGCTTGATTATGAAAGAATAGGATGTTGGGATTGCATTTCCTGCTATTTGGACTGATGGTTATGAGAAACTGAGACCCATTATTTCTATTGGTTATGATAAATAGGATGGTGGGAATGCATGTGATTCTTACCATAATTGTTGCTATTTTTAAAGAACCATTATTACTGCTATTTTTGTATTTGCTTTTTTTACTGTTAAAAATATTTACACCGTTTTGTGAACACTTGTTCTCCGATGCAATTAGCACAATTCAAAATTTCAACTATATCCAAAGAACACTTGTGGAATACTGTTATATTATGTTTATCATCAGACAAATGTTTTAATTTGATCTCAGGCTTATGCTATATTATGTTTATAGTAAGCAGCCCCTTGCAAATGCAAGGTAATGCTGCGTACTATTGATCCTTTGTGGTCCGCTTCTTTCTCCAGACCCCGCATACGTAGGAGCTTCGTGCACCGAGTTGCCCGTTTTATGTGTTCTTCATCTGAATCTCATTGTTGTCAACTTGTTAGATCAAATACATGTAATGTACAGGATTTCATGTTGTTTCAAGCTAATGAAATGTTCCACATTAGGAATGTGATTATTGAAAATGAAGTGCTCTGTTTCAGGCCTCCCATGTTCTTCCATCAAATTTTGAAGAAGTGGCAGCTGGAGTGCTGAAGGTTTTGAATAGTTTGGCTCTAATAGATATTACTTTCATGCAAAGCATGCTAGTAAGTCACTTTTTATTTATAGCAACTATAAAGTTTTCAGTTAAATCATAATAGGAAGTTTCCCTATGAACTTCATTCTGAATGTAGTGCCTAGTGGATTTACTTACGATTTCCCCCTTTTCATATAATGATGGCAGGCAAGGCCAGACCTGAAAATGGAATTCTTCCATTTGATAAGTTTTCTTCTTTCGCATTGTACAAGCAAGTGGAGAGTGGCTAGTGATCAGGTGATTCTACTTATACATTGACCTGTAATATGCACACACATTTGCATGTTTTACTATACCTGACAAATTGCTGCATGAGTAACAGATCCTTAAAGCAGAAGATATACATCTTATCTGTACCTAGATTCCTGCAGCACATGTATTGACACAAATAAAAGCTTTTCTCATCAAATAACTTGCTGTCTTAATTTTGTTAGTACTTATAATGAAGTTTCTACAAGGATTGCATTTCACCGTTGCCATTTTTTTATAATTTCTTTTACTTTTGAATCAGTTTGTGTTTGAGTCAGATGTCAATTTTCAGTTAAGTGAGGATTGAGCTTTGACTAGTTCCTGACTGTATGTATGAATCATATAGTAAGTGTATACATGTGCGGGGTAAAAGCAGAAAATTGCCACTTCCTTTTAATTAGTTTGCCAAAAAGATCTCACGAAGCCTAATGGTATGCGTAATTTCCTTGAATTATTTTGGCTTTTTTTTTTCTTTTAAACAAAATTGTAGGAAGATGGAGGCGAGGTGGCTGTGGCAGTCTTTCTGGAAAGATGGTGGGCACTTGGATGGTTGGACACCATTGGAAGTGGAAGACTAGGGAGTTGAGCACTCTTAGGAAAAAGAGGATTGCAGTGTCTCTAAGAGAGAGAGAAGACAAGCGGAAAATGGTAGGCACCTTCATTAATGGATGGATTCTTTATGTGGGGGTTGAACCATGGAAAGGAGACTACTCACCTTGGACACGTGGCATGCCCCTCTTGATTTGACTACCTAGAGGTATTATTGTCTAAGTGACAGTTGTGATATATCTATTGTGATACGAGTTACAAGGTGGGCCTAACCAAGTGGGGTTGGCCAAGCAGCCTTGGCGATCCTCAATATTAGCCTCCAATCCACAAGTCATCCTAGTGGTCCCAATTGGAGATCCTAGGTTTTCCACTCCCGCTCCCAACCTATGTGGCTTGTTCGAGTTTGTGGAAGATTACTTTGTTGTGCGTGTCTGGTTGAGCCACTAGAGATGGAGTTGGTCATGATCTAGTTAGAGAGATGTGTGCGGTTGTGTGCTCGAGTGTAGATTTCATGACCGAGTCAATGGTATGTTACTGGCAAAAATTCAAGCCTAGAGTCATGCCTTTAAAGTAGAGGGCATTGCATATGGTCACTTGCTACAGCTCTTCCCAAGGGGTAATTAGGCGCAAAGGGTCTTTGTGTCACCCTTCTGTTGGGATTTAAACACCAATTCCTGAACGCAAACGAAAACACAATCGTGCACACACTAAAGAAAAAATCACGTAACGATATACGTGGTTTGGTACAACCTGCCTATGTCCATTGGTGATATAGATAATCCATTATAATTGTAGAGTGTACAATCATGAGACAAAAAACACTCCAAAACCCGACACCCAAAACCCAAGCCTTGAAACAAACCCGTTTCCTTGCTCAAAAGTGACCCTGGTACCTCTGGTATTTTTTCGCCTCTCCCTACACCTCTACCCTCTTTGATTTAACCCTCCACCCAATAATTAGAATTATAAGGTCCCTATTTATAGAAAAATCCTAAAATTTTAGTCCCCATATAATTATAAAACCCTACACATATTAGGCTTCTTATGAATTCATAATTTCAGTTCAAACCAAATACATGTAAATAAAAATACTAATTATATAGATCCGCAGAATATAAGACACACACCAAACACCCTCGAGGCTAACTTGGCGGGATCAATCATTTATGATGGAGATGATGGAGCAATTCACGTAGCGATGGATCATTTGTACCTACAGATGTTGTGACAATCTATCTGAAGACAATTAAGATTCCATCCATAGTTCGGGCTATGAAATAGACATGTGATAGAGTCATGTCATTGGCTTTGGTTTTAGACCTTCCATGTGCTAAGTTCATGTTAATTTGAAACCGTGGGAAAATTATTGGATAAAAAATAGTGGAAACATTGTTGGAGGAAAAAAGATGTGGGAGTATGCATTTGGTATGCTTGGGCTAACTATTGGTCCATGTGTCACCTCATAAGCCTACCATGTGTGGTTCAATCAGTTCTGATGGAGATAAGGAGACCGTTTACAAGGTGATCGGATTCATACCCACAATAGTCATGAGAATCCCTCTAAAAATACAATTAAGATTCCATCCTCAGTTCAGGCTGATAAATAGACACGTGCTAGGATCGTGTTATTAGCTTTGATTTTAGCTCTTCCATCAGCTATCGTCTTATAAATTTGAATCTTTAGAAAAAAATATAGGAATAGAAATTGTGGAAACACTGTTAGGCAAAAAAAATGTGGGAATTTGCATTCATTGAGTGCATATCGCATGACTCATTATAGTAGCCATCCCACATTGGTTGTGGATGGAAAATCATGATAATATCTAATGACATGTCAGCTCCAACTAAAGTAACATGAGCTTAAATTTGTAAGAAACTAATAACTTATAAATTGTAACTTGTAGTAGAAGTTGCGAGTGCTTGGAAAAAATTGTAGTTTGTAGCTAAAATAGAAAAAATAATAATTATAAGTTATAATAGAAGTTGTGGGTATTTGAAAAAACTTGTAGTTTATAACTAAGATTAGTAGCAGGAAGCTAAAAGCGACTAGCAGTAGTTTTTCCAAACACACATTGTGTCCGTGAGTTGCTCTATGGTTGCATGTGATCTAATATCTACATCAAACAACAGGAAAAAAGTTATTGAGCCATAGAGTGCAATGAAAACGTTACTTAATTAAAGTAGGAGATAAAATAATAGTCATGCAAATTGGCTGTGGATGAAAAATTAAGATAATATTTAATGAAACAACAATTGTTGCTAAAGTAACCTAAGCTTAAGTTTTTGAGTCAATTGATAATCCACTTTTACATGTTACTCGGTCAGTAGCGGTGAACCATTACAAATGGTATCAATGTAATAGTCGATAGCCATCTCATATTGGTTGTGGATGAAAAAATAGAATCTATACTATATATTATAGAAAAACATTGTGATGTCTTTGAGGTTCAAATTACCAATGCAATTTTCTCAAATTCTTGATTTTATAAATTACAAAAAACACATGTCATAAAAGTATTGGCTTCTTTTATTAATGTGGTAGCAGTTTTAACATTAATTCATGATTATATTTAAAGTATGTTATTTACAGGTCAAAATAATAACATTATTAATTCATTAATCAATATGGTATTATTTTTAAACTTTCCTTATATGTATGGTCATTCTAAAAACTATTATCCTAAAAATAAATAAAAATTTTAATTTTTAAATTCTACAAACTTCTCCCAATTATGGCATAATTTTTCTAAATGTTTTAAAAGAACTTATAAATTAAACAATATGTGTCTCACAAAATTTATATATGTTTGTTACTCTCTCTTTTCAAATACTTTTATCTTCAAAAATGTCTCTTTGAAAATATTTTTTTCAATGAAGAAGAGATTAATTTTTTACTTAAGTTTAAATGATTTATTTAAATATAATATAAATCTATTTTAAGTATATTAAAAATTTAAAAATAAAAAGGATGACTAAAATTAGAAAGAGAAGAAGAACGACAAATGAAATCAACAATGTGTTTGACTACATACAAAAAGAGCAAACCTCGGGTATGGACAAATAATTGATAATTTAACTTTTTTGGCAATACAATTTTCTTTCTTAACGGATTTAACTGAATTTTTTGTAACATATTTTCTTTAGATTTTCATATCCCCAAGTTAAAACATTTAATTTTTAAAAAAATTATGAAAATATCTTGATTATCAGCTAAGTCATCCCATTATTTATTTTTTCTTGAATAGTAAATTTGAGAATATTTTTAAAAATTCAATTGACTAACATATTCAATTAATTAATTTTTAACATTAAATTCATTTTAGAAATCCTATTGATTATCATATTTCATAGTTTTTGAATTATTTATATTTTTAAAAATAATCATGAATTCTAAAAGAATACTGTGTTAAAGTGTTGATAAATATATTTTGTAATTAATATATGATTAAAAATAATTTAGTTAATATCTTGAAGTTAACTATTATAGTGGTATGTGTAGAAATAAAAATCGAAAAAAAGAAAAAATTGAGGATTTGTATTTTTTACTTTTTTTTATTAGAATAATTATTTGACCTGTATTTTTAAGTGATTTTTCGTATAGATTTAATTGTCATAATTTTTAAATAAATAAAAAATAAAATAATATTATATTATATTATTTTTTGCAATTGTTCCCGTGCATAGCATGGGTGTATGCTAGTATAATATATAGAAAAACGTCAGCTTCTGCTAAAGTAACGCGTGGTTAAGCTTTTCAGCCGAATTAGTAGGTCTATTATCATAGGTTATTAGCCTAGCAAACAGTGGACAGTTACTTTTATTACTTTATTTAACTGCAAGAATGTATGCTCCAGGGATTCTCGTGTCTAATTCGTGTTACAAATTATCAGTAGGTTCATTGGACATCTCCATTGTTGAGTTTTGTTACATTGGTGCACAATGTATGAGTGTAAAAGCTTAAAATTAGGCCAGAATTGGCTATACACTAGCTTTTCGGTTTGTTGCTAAAAACGCAAAAAAAAAAAAAAAAAAACCAACATGGGCCATTTGGCAAAAAAACAAAAAAAATGAAAAGTAAAAAAATCAAATCAGAACACTAATTTTTAGAATATTTTATTCAAACTCTTGTCACTTTTAAAATACAATAATATCTCTCATTCATAATTTATTTATTATCACTACCAATTACATATAATTGGTATTTTTAACTATATAGAAGGGCAAAACTGTCCAATCTGAACAAAAAGAAGAAAAAAAAACTAACTTTTTATCCCAACAACTGACTTAAAAAAAACTAGCTTAAAAATTAATTTACCAAACGACCTATTTTGAACCTAATTTGATCTGGCCTTCTCACCTGCCTGCTTTTATCTCTTTAACCTTTTCTTTTCTTCTTCACCTTTTCATTTCCTCTCTGCACTGGTTACCCAACTTTTATTTGTTGCACATGTGAACAATCCCATTCCAAGCGTAGCTTGTTTTAGTCTCGTTTGTTTTTGCTCTCGGTCGATTCTCATTAATTGATATTTTTTTTGGTTTCGTTTCTCATTTCCAAAAGCTTTATAAGCCACCTGATTATGTTCATTTGTATGGTTTGAACCTATTTTCCTTCGTTTTGCATCATGATTCCTTTTGGATATAATCTTCGTTACGTTTGGCACATTGCCACTAGCACTAGGATCTATCTTGACGCCTATTCGTGTATGTTATTTTGTTACCTTTTGGGTACCAGTGCTATGGCATGCTTACCTTTTGGGTATCAGTGTTATTAAGTTCCTTTTTTCTACTGCTAAGTTCTTTTTATTTGCTATTCTTCTCGTTTCCCCTCTTATTTACTATGCTCCACTTGACACCTAATACTGAAGTTTATTATTTCCAAGTGCATTGATGTGCCTCAAGATTTGCCTTATTCTGTATTTGGCTTTCTGCTTTTTGTTGATGTTGTTTGGTGGTTTACTTATCCAAATCTGGCTATCTTTTTCTTGTGTTGCTGTTGTCCATACCGAAGGCCTGCAAATTATTGGCACCATCTCTCTCTCTCTCTCTCACACACACACACACACACACACACACAAACACAAACACGCACATAATCCACATACATGCAGAACATGGGAGAACACACTCTCACATGTGGCTAGTGTTGCTATGATGCATTACTTTATGTTCTAATAGCATCAATAGTTTATAGATATTAGATCTTTTCTATCAAGAGGCCACGTGATGTCAATTGTATGACGTCAAAAATGCAGCTAAATTGGTTTTCAACTTTTCAAAAGGTCTTTCGTAAAGCCCTACCAAACAATGCATAAAGTGCAACACAGTCTCTCTTCAGTGCTATTATGCATATGAGTATGCATGATTCAAAGGGTAGTGTTGTCTATTGTTATGTACGTATGCATTTGTTAGTCTGTGGGCGAATATTTGTTCCCTTGTTTTGTGACCCTGTTTGCTCATGGGTCAATTATGGGTCCAATTAAGTTGTATTCTGATGGGAAATTATTAAGAAGCCTTGCTAAGTGGTGGTTTGGCATCCGTGTGTTGTCTCTCAGGTTGGCTTGCTTCTGCTGGAATCTTTACTACTACTAGGTTATTTTGCCTTGTTCCACCCTGAAAATCAATCTGTCCTCCGATGGGGAAAGAGCCCCACCATCCTTCACAAGGTTAGGTGAATTATAACAAGATTTCTTTCGTATCTTGATTTATATATTCAGAAAATCTAAATGTCGATGTGGAAGAACAGGTATGCGATCTGCCTTTTGTGTTCTTCAGTGATCCCGAGTTGATGCCGATCTTGGCTGGCACACTGGTTGCTGCCTGCTTTGGTTGTGAACAAAACAAGGGTGTGGTTCAGCAAGAACTCAGTACGGATATGCTTCTTTCTTTGCTGAGATCTTGCCGAAGTAGCTCACCTAGCTTGGCCCCAGATAATCCTCCCACGGATTGTCCTAGCGAATCTAATCAGTTGGGTCCTGAATTGAGAAAACTTCAAGTTCAAGGAGACATGCCCGTTAGACCCAACCGTTCCAGTCTAAAAAGCACCCCAATTTCTTCTGGAAAAGGTGCTTGTGGTGCTTCGGGGAACAGTTTCAGAACTAGCAAGATGAGAAACCAGAAAGATAGCAGCAAAGCATTGAAACTTCACGAAGAAATGTCTCTAAAGAAAAACCAGTCAGCTTCAGACACTAACTCTACGTGGATGTTGCACGCTAGATTTTCTGGAAGTTTCATTGATAGAGCAGAGCAGTTTTTCGCGGCAGAGATAACCAGTTTGAGTGATGAGGTATGAATCCAAAGTGAACTCGTCAAGTGTCTGTGGCAAAAAATCAAATAACAATTTTTGCTCAATTATTGAATCAACTATAAGCAGATTGTTCAGCAGATATCTCTACTCTAACCACAGTGCCATACTTGGTTCTCAATTTGGAAGCTGATGACCAAATCTTAAATGAAGTTATTGACTTGTGATGATATGTGGAAGTGGGTGATACAAAAGTTGGAATTTTCTTTTGGGTTTTTGAAGGGTGGATAGAAGTTCGGAATATGGGTAAGAAATCCATACAAACTATGTGCAAGTTCATTTTGAAAATGTAAACATTAATTAAATTCCTTTATATATTTCCACTTTGAGAAGTCAGAATAAGTCATGCAATTCATCAGGTTGCAATTTTCTCGGCGAACACCCCAAACCTTGGTTTTAACTCTTGCTCCTGTAAAGGAGGACTAAACAATATGGTTAAGCCCGCCCAAATCTTCTAAACCGTAGAGCATTGTGTACCCTGGAAGTGTTCGTTACTATAAAAACTATAACTTTTAATTTGTATTTCAGCAAAAAATTGGGAAAAAAAAAACAGACGTGTTCTAATTATAATCTATAAATGTATAATTTTAATTACAACACTTATTTGCCAGCTTGGTGGGCGAACTTTTAGTGTGAATCTTGAATCTACCTACCTTCCAACGTTCACAAATGAGAGAACCTGATGGTGTAATTAAAGTCTTCCATACCCAAGGGAAGCAGTAAAAGGGGTAATTATTAGCCAGAGCACTGTATGAATGTGTATATAATACATTTATTTAATAATATAACAAAAAACACTATAAATAAAACAATATTGATTTACTTTTATTAAGAAAAAAAAAAACTATAAATAAAACAATATTGATTCACTTTTATTAAGAAAAAAAAAAACTATAAATAAAACAATATTGACTCACTTTTATTAAGAAAAAAAAAACTTCATATGCATCGAATATTTTTATTTACCAAGAACATCACGTAAACAATGTTATTGATGCATCTAATAATATCTAATAATTATTCCAGTTAAAGTGATGTTTGGCATTACTAAAATTAATAGCTTATAAATTACAACAGAAGTTATAAGTATTTGATAAAAAATATAACTTGTAACTAAAATAAGAAAAAAATAATTATAGTTTATAACAAAATTTGTGAGTGTTTGAAATAGATTGCAACTTATACCTAAAATTAGTAACAGAAAACTAAAAACTGTAAGAAAAAACTTTGTCAAACACCCCTAAAAAGCTTCCTCAATTGCCAACTCTCTCTCTCTCTCTCTCTCTCTCTCTCTCTATATATATATATAATTCACAAATTTTCCACAAAAAGACAAGTTAGTAACCCTAATTTTTCTAGGTATTTTTTGGGGTAACTTCTCTTGATTTGTAGAATTGTTTTAAGAATACGCAGAGTATAACATTGCTTTATTTATAAAAATGCTTGTTCATCAACAAATCGTTATTACACCAAAAGCAATTCCTGCTCAGCCAGAACTAATAATACAAAAATGCAGCTTTACGTGAGCATACAATAACCCCCTTTTTTGTGCTTCTATCACAACCTTTTCTGATTGCTGAATCTCCAAGCCACTTAATGCTCCGATTACCAATGTCGATACTGATTTAAGATTCTTGGTCTATCATCTGCTCAACCAAACTCAATTGGGCCCGAATTACCTCGCATCTGGACAGCAGAAAACTAATCCTGATTTAAGATTCTTGGTCATTGTTGTTTATCGAGATTCTCAATAAGAAGATTTTCACGCTTTTCAGTTCTTGGACCATAATTTCCTGCTCCAGAGTATGCGCTCCCAGGAACCGTGATTAAAAGCTCCTCCTCAGCTGTGTTCTCCACATGACCTTGGTCCTGAAACTAATTGACAGACAAATGATATAACATAGGAGTTTGGAGACAATGGATAAAGTCTAAACAGTGCTTTAATGGGTAGATAAGCCAACTCAAGAATGTTATACTTAAAATATATAAATTAATAGAAACCAGAACTAGCATGAAAGTCGATCTAGTACGACCAGCGAGGTTTTTGCCCCAGGAAACCACCTCAACTTAAACTATCTCGCAGCATACAAGATGTACTAGATCGGGTTGCAGGGGCAAATGGGCATAGGGGCGGAGTGGGGGCAATTCGCCCCACTGGATATTTGAAATCACGAATTTGTTTATTACATTTTATTTTTTCTATCAAAAGATTAGTACTTTGCCGCCATTAGTAGTTTGATTTTTCCCCAAGAGTGAGTGAAAATTGAAGATTGCTAAACATATATATATATATATATATATAATTTGTATTGTATGTATTATTTGTCTTGTAGGTGGTATTCATAATAAGAAAAATAATAATGGTAGACTTGCAGTGAATATAAAAGTAGTCATATGGACTGCTACTGAGTACATGAATTTACAAAAATAGTTGCTACTACGGATTAGGCAAATAACAATTTGTTGTTATTTGTTAAATTGGTATATCTACCAATCATCCATTCTTGACAGGTATTCATATTAAGAAAAATAATAATCGGAGACTCGTAGTGAATACAAAAGTTGTCATATTGGACTACTATTGAGTTTATGAATTAGGAAAATAATTGCTACAACTGATTAGGCAAATAACGTGTTTTTATTTGTTAAATTGGCATATCTATCATCACCCGTTGTTGACTGATTTGGTTCACTTCAGTAGGTTTCTCTTAATGTACCATTTTTTTCCGGCTCATCTAAAATTTCTGTCTTCACACAACATTATTTCTCATTCTATATCTCTATGATATACATGCGTATTTATGTTCATCTGCATTTTAATTTTATCAGGTGGTGTTCTTGATATTTTTCACTCTATATATTCCCTTAATTATTAATCAAAAAAAAATTCCTTCTTAGTTGATTGCATTTTGGGGGGTGGGAAACAATTTAGCTAGATATCATGTAATGTTTTTTAGGATTTATTTTGATTGCCAATTTTTAAGAAATGTAAAATTTTACTCCCACTAAAAGTGAATTCTGATGCACAATGAAGATCATAGTGGTGCAGATCATGTGAAGAAGACTGACTCAATGTTTTTTTTTTTTTTTTTCCACTGATGCAGTAGCGTAATATAAAACTTAGCTCTGTGTTATCAGTTTCACCAACAGCACATTCAAGAACAATTTTGAGCTGCCAATCATTTTTAACAATTAACTCAAACCCAATAAATACATTATACGACATTATTTAACGACAAGCAGCCAGCACATCGCATTTGCTTGAAGGAAGAACATGTACCTTTAGATTAGAATCAGTTTGTTCTGCTTTTTGAATATTTTTGAGGCCATTGATGACAACTTTAAGTTGTTTCTTGGCTTTGACCCTCACTGAACGTCGTTGACCACATTGGGCAGCAGTAACATCAGCATGACATACCACACAAAGGGTCCTCATGTTCTCTAGCCTGCATTCACCTGCCAAAAATTCAAGAAATGAAATAGATCTCAAATTCAGAGCTAGTGAATTGTGTTAACAGATATCAAATTCAAAGCTTGAGAATTTCAGTCTTTTTTTTGATAGCTTAAGAATTTTGATCAATCCCATGCTTCACAACATTTGTCGTCATTAGGAGGATAGACAGAGGAAGATTTCGTTTTAAAACCAAACAGTTTTCACAGGACACAACAATAAGAACATGCAACAAGTGGAGTGGATGAGAATGGTGGATAGATAGCGCATAAGGGTCGAGACCCTAACTCAAAGCCACAACTTTAAAACTTAACTCTTTCATAAGTAAACTCTAATTAATCCATCAAATGAGCTTCCTAGTTATAGGCTTAAAACCCTAGTCTAAAAAAGAAATTAAAATTCTAAAAAAATAAAATAAAATCCTAATAAAATCTAGAATCCTAAATGAAAAGGAAATAAAAATAGAAACTTACTTAAAGATAACTAGAATCTTAAACTAAATAAAATCTTAATTAATAAAATAACATTAAATAATAAACAATTAAAATAAAATTGTAGATGGTCCCTTGTATTTCACATCATTCTCCTTTACTGGAAAAAAGAACTTGACCTTGAGTTCATTATAAAATATTGTACTCTACCATGCTAAAGGCTCAAATATCTCGAATATGCAAGCGGCTACAGTTTATTTGTGGGCCAATTAGTCTTGATCTTGAAACAATTAACAAGGTCAACCAAACATGGATTGAACACCAAATCAATTTTTTCAACACCAATGGAATCAATTTTTTCTAACCTGTTGGAATCTTTTGTTAGTGGATCATCGATATAAAGTGCCAAATTGAGTGCATCTTTATGTTCAAGAAGTCCGGTGTTCTGCATGAGAATATCTGACTCCTCAATAGGTGGAGGAAGAATAGAATCATTGATCTCTTGAGATAAGGTAGAATCAACTATATCATGATTCTTATTAAAGTGTGTAAAGTTGAGTTTAGAATGTGCACAAAAATTTGTGATGGATAAGCATCTAAAATTTCCAAATCAGTAGCCTTTTCATCTACTTTTTCTTGCAACAAGAAGGCAGTCAATTTCTCTAAGGTAGCTCGCATGTGTGCTAGATTGTCGCTACATACCCGCTGGTCTTTACATATTGCTTGAAAACGATGATGCATAGCATCAAATTTGGAGGCCAACTCGGCATTGGTAACCATGGTTAGGCCATTGGGCATAATGTGGAGAATATGTTTTGTTTTGTTTTGAAAGCAAGTTTTTTTTTTTTTTTTTAAAGGTTAATGGTCTGGACTATTTTTATGTTAGGTTTAATGTGGGCTGGGTTTTAAAAAAAGGTCCATGGGCTGGATTGCTTTTACGTTTGGGTGATGTAGGCTGTTTTGTTATTTTTTTTTAAAAAAAAGTTAATAGGCTTGGGTTTGTTGTTTGGGGCTGATCTTAAAGAAAAAGGTCAATGGACTATTTTTTTTTTTGGGGGTTAAGCATTGGCTGTCGAGAATGGGCTTAAGCTTATGAGCTGTGTGAAAAAGGAAAGGATGGGATGTG
>JAULJZ010000023.1:7798098-7810390 GCA_032270985.1 Heliamphora pulchella
AAAAAAATTTATAACTTATAAGTTTATATAATATATTAATATAATAAACTTATAATAATAAACTTATATAACATAATAAATTTGAATACAAAAAAAATTTATAAGTTTATATAAAATAATACACTTATAATAATACATTTATATAATATAATAAATTTGAATACAAAAGAAAAACTTATAACTTATAAGTTGATATAATATAATAAATTTATAATAATAAACTTATATAACATAATAAATTTGAATATAAAAAAAAACTTATAAGTTTATATAATATAATAAACTTATATAACATAATAAATTTGAATACAAAAAAACTTACAAGTTTATATAATATAATAAACTTATATAAGTTTATATAATAAATTTAAAAAAAAAAATCAAAAAAACGGGTCGGCCCGGTTAGGCCTGCCAAGCCCGAGTCCTTTAGTCCTAGAGCCTGGACCGAACCCCTGGCCAAAAAGCCCGGCCCAGCCCAACCCAAAAATTCGGCGGGAGCCGATTGGGCTCGAGTCGGGCTTAACCCACCTGGTCCACAGCTGGACCGGGCCAAATTACACCCCTACTCCTACGTAACTTCTACATAACGGGATGTTCTGAACATGCACAGGACGTGAAGAAGAAAATTACCATCCCTACAAACTTAACTGTGCAGCCAAACTTCCCTTACAAACTCTAATAAGGTACAGGACCCTATATTTACATGCACCAAGTAGTAATAGAGAATGGATACCATCTAGGGCTTGTGAAAAGATTATACATATAAAAAATTAAAATCATTACACACACTATTTTATAACATTTAGTGAGTATTTGATATTACTAAAATTACTAGCTTATGTTAAGTCACCAATTATTTTAAAGGTTTAAGTTTTTAAAAAATTGACCTAACAATGTATATCGAACTATTCATCTCTCCCTTACTTGCAACTTTGTCTCGCACATGAAGAGACTAACAAACTAAACAGGTGCACCAATACACAGAGTGCACAATAACAAATATAACATAAAAATACATCACAAGACTTGGACCTAAGATCTCATTGAACTAGAGCTCTGATACTATGCTAAATCACTAATTGTCCCAAAAACTTAATGAAAAATTAGTCTTATGTCCTTAAAGCAACGTCGATTTTATTTTTCATCCACCATAAAAAATTTTAATGCGCAGGGAAAGTCCAGTTTGAACAAATAAATTTATCTGTACAATTTTCAAAACATACAGATAAATTTATCTGTCTTGCATAAATAAGCAGACAGATAAATTTATCTGTATGAAGAACACTGTACCTTTTCAAAACACGTATAAAGCACACATATAAATTTATCTGTCTTGCATAAATAAGCAGACAGATAAATTTATCTGTATGAAAAACACTGTACCTTTTCAAAACACGTATAAAGCACACATATAAATTTATCTGTCTTGCATAAATAAGCAGACAAATAAATTTATCTGTATAAAGAATACTGCGCCTTTTCAAAACATGTATAAAACACAGATAAATTTATCTGTCTTATATAAACAAATAGACAAATAAATTTATCTGTCAAATTATGCTTGTTTTACTAAACAGATAAATTTATCTGTCTAACATTTATCAATTCTAGAAAGGAACAGATAAATTTATCTGTTTAGCAAATTGTGCTAATTTCACGAAACAAATAAATTTATCTGTTACTTGTACTTATTTGACTTAACAGATAAATTTATCTATGTAATATTTGTCAATACTAAAAAAGAACGACAGATAAATTTATCTGTATACATTATATATAAATTTATTTGTTTGTGTTAAATTTATTTGTGTTGTAGGCGATTAGACTTTGCGCGTTAAAAATTTTATGGACCTTATGCGTTAAAACTTATTTTTTTGGACCTTTGGCTGAAAGCCCCAAAATTTAAACTATTAGAAAATGGGTCCAACAATGTATATCAAGGCATTTAGCAGCTTATAAATTGTACCTTGTAACAGAAATTGCAAATGTTTAGCAAATATATTAGACTATAGCTGAAATAAGAAAAAAAAAGTAATTATTACTTCTAGTAGGAATTATAAGTGTTTCAAAATGATTGTAGCTCATTGTGAAAGTTGAAAAGCCCAGCCCACATAATTCCTTAAAACCCATGTGATAAGAAGAGGAGCATTAGAGCCTTATAAACCACACAGATGAGCCTCTCAATAGACGATGTGAGACAATCCAACACACCCCATGAACCACAGCAGCCAGATACCCGGCACGCTAAGAGGAGAGCAATCCAACTCTGATACCAAATTGAAAAGCCCAGCCCACAGAACTTCTTAAAACTCAAGTGTTAAAGAAAGTAGTACTGGAACCTTATAGACCACATGGAGGAACCTCTCAATTGGCGATGTGAGACAGTCCAATAGCTAAAATTAATAACAGAAAGCTAAAATGTGGCCCGAGAAGCAACGCCAAAACACCCCTTATATTTAGATGTCAAGTTCGATTTTCAGAATAGATGTTTATTTTATTTAAGATAAATGTGCCCGGCACGCTAGGAGGAGAGCAATCCAACTCTGATACCAAATTGAAAAGCCCAGCTCACACAACTTCTTAAAACTCAAGTGTTAAAGAAAGTAGTACTGGAACCTTATAGACCACATGGAGGAACCTCTCAATTGGCGATGTGAGACAGTCCAATAGCTAAAATTAATAACAGAAAGCTAAAATGTGGCCCGAGAAGCAACGCCAAAACACCCCTTATATTTAGATATCAAGTTTGATTTTCAGAATAGATGTTTATTTTATTTAAGATAAATGTGCTCTGATAATGTAGTTATTGAAGCCCGTTGACCTATTTTTTTGCATGGCCAACCTTCTCAATGAGCTCTACGACATGAATGGTTTGAATTACTGAGGAGACTTTACAGTAAATTCAAAATTCAAATCAATCCCTAGTAATATATAATGACAGAAATACTCCCTGATCCAAACCCTATTTCTCCTCTTTTATGGAAAGAGGTTTTTGCCAATGACTCAGTATAGTAAATCACGTTTTGCAATACTCACAAAACTGCTGGCTGTTGTTGCGTTATACAATGTATATTTCCACCTCCCAGAGCAATCTCCCTTGCACCTTCAATCCTTACAACCTGAACCAACAACCAAGAAGATTACGCTTCTTCAATAGTATGAACGAAACAATAACAATACATGGGACATCAAATCAAAATGAAGGGAAAAAATCCACTTATAGTAAAGGCCAAATGAGATAGTTCACTTATAGTGATGCTTCCATCTATATTGTGTGTGTGATCATTTAAGCCCGTTAGGACTTGACATTTAAATTAGTTTAAGCTGTTAAGAAATAGACCAACAATGTACATCAAGCTATCCAACACTCTCCCTTACGTGCGACTCTGTCTCGCACATGAAGAAGCAAACAAACTGAATAGGCGTACCAATACACAAAGTGCACAATAACAAATATAACAGGAAAATACACTACGAGATTTGAACCCAATAACTCATGAAACCAGTACTCTGATACTAAGTTGAAAAGCTCAGCCAATACAACTCATTAACATCCAGGTGTTAAGAAAATGAGAAACTGAGCCTTATAAACTGCATAAAGAAGGCTCAAACTGGGCGATGTGGGACAATCCAACAAAATTCATTACTTTTGTTGATGACCGCAGTCTCTTATTGCACGACTCAAGATTCCATTCTGATTTGTATTCATTTCATACAATTCCGGTAAGATTGTCCTCCTAAACACTTGGGAAACAAGATAGGAGAACTTTATTTTCTCACTATAACCCAAAAGGTACAACTGAATCAAGTACAACAGAATCAATGAATAAAAGAGATAACAACCATTATACCTCTTAACACATTTCAAGCATTCACTTCTTCAAAGATAACATTCTATTAAGTACATATTTGGACACTTCAAACCATTTGGCCTTGTAGACCATTGGACCTTCCCATAGCCATAACATCAAGATATACCACCATAGCATCTTATAAATTGTCACACACAAAAAAAAATCAACAAATAAAGAGTTCACACAATGATCCTTGCTCCCTTCAAAATCATCAATTTCAGCATTCAATTAATCTTCCATTTATTAAGGTAGCCGATTGTCCTTCATATTCCACATTTGGTTTTCATGTTCCCTACATGTCTTATTGTTAGGAATTTGACCTTGGTCTAAATTTGTTTTTAATTTGGAAAATTTGTGAAAAATTATTATTTAAATTAATTATATTTTATTCGGTGATATTTGACACTTAATCTATGAAAGGTATGTTATTATTTTGCAGCGGAGCATGAAACAAAACTAAAAACATCAAAATACAGCAAGCGGTGTCTGACCACTTAATAGACCGATCGAGCAGTTCATCGAGCAATCAATAGGAGCTTTTGGTTTTTGCATTTATTTTGCTATGGCTCTGCACATAAGTGAAATTGAAGAAAAGTACTGCGAGCTTGACTTGACCGATCGATCGGTCAAAAGACCGATTGAGCAGTCTATGGCGTGAACAGACTTTAAGTTGCGATATCAGCTAGGTATTTTGAGGTGTGCTGTATAAATAGGCTGCCAAGGTTTCAGTTTTAAGTGCCTCCTATAATTAGATTGAAACCCTAGCCGCTTAGGAGCCTTTTCAAGTTGATTAAGCATACTCGCAAGTCAGTCAACAATCTTGATGATCATTTAGCTTTCGCGCATTCAAGAACTTCATCAAGCCAATCACATCTTCAACGATTTGTTCGTGTTCGTGGAATCGCTTGAGATGAAGAGTCTCAAGTGTTCGAAGTCTAGTGAAGAATTCCGTCAGCATTGAAATCCGGTGATGGATTCCAGCGGCAGTCAAGTACAGGAGTTGGTGTACGTGAATTCGGCAGGAGTTGGCTTTCAAATATTTAGTTGTGGATTCAACATCGGTTTTTAAGATTCTCTTGTAACCAACAATACTATAGTGTTTGATTTCCTAGACCCGGAGTGGTCTCGTGGTTTTTACCCAGTTTGGAGTTTTACAAGTAAAAATCGTCGTTTCGTGTGTGATTGCGATTGCTTTACTTTATTGCTGGTGTGATTGATTGGTTAGTTTTATTTGCAGCGTTTAGCTTCTTTAATTAAATCAATTAGTACAAATCAGTCTACCCAACGAGATTTTTCAATCTTCCTTGATGTTCAGATTTATATAGCATCTAATGTAGGTATTTAAGATTAAATCTTTGAAGCTTTCAATCCTCTACATCTTCATTCATTGTAATTGATCAAACGAGTCCTGTGAAAAGCCTCTCCCGCTACTAAAACTGTGGCCGTTGGTAAAACCTCTGGCTGAATAAACCATTTAGAATCTGAACATTTAGGGACTTCAAAGAGATAAAAGCTTTAATATTTCACCACTCATGTGCAACGAATATTGTAAAGTGTAGAAATGACCAAGCAACAATGAATTAACACTCTCCCTTACTTGATGATCTGGAAAAGCCAGAGACAGAACATGAACAGCTTCATCATCCCACTTTTGGTCCCCAAATTGTGGAACAATAATGCCACCATTTGCAATGTAGAAGTTCACATAGGAAGCAGCAAGCCTTGTGCCTGGAACTCTTGGTTTAGCCTCACCATCCTGTTGTCAAAAATGCATTTGATTTACTGTCTCATAACTACAGGTTAAACAAAGACATGAATAAAGTAGGCGCTCTTTTTTTTCAGGAGGCATAAAATGGCTTATGTGAAGAATATAATTTGGTGTACACAAACTGAGCGGATACCTTGTTTTTGATAAATACATGCTTATGTATCTCTGTGTATATAAACATAGTTTACAGTAATTAAAACAACATTGTTTCAAGATTCTTTGCTTCAAATTAAATTTATCCTGCACTATTCAGAGTCGCTCATAATTCCAGGTGAAAGCTCAGCCAGGACTGCTCTAGCAAGGCCGCCACTAAGGCATGATACACCGTGTACCCAACTCCCACAAGAACAGGGCTGCTTGAGTTCATGTCATTCAGCTATGAGAACCAATGATATACATTAATCAAGTTTTAGGTTAAGACTATGTTTAGTTTATTGGAATGAATAGTGAAATGAAGTGATGATTCCGTCGAAATATCCATTCTAGTGTTGGTTAGCCAAAAAATAATGGAATGTCAATTCCAAAAGTAATCACTATTCCTCTATTCCTCTATTCCTCTATTCCTCTATTCCTCTATTTAATAGATGGGCATTTCAACCCAGATACCAAAGAATTGTCATTTTCCATTCCTGCACAAAATCATTCCATTGAATTTGGCATTTTGAATACAGAAAGGCAGGAATGCATAGGATATATGCATTGATGTGTTTGTAGTTGTCTTTGCAGCATCTTTACAGGAAGGTTTCTAGGAGGCATCCCCAGTAAGCCTTGAAGCGTCAATTTAATATTAAGCAAATGTGGGCATAAAATCTCACAATTTAGTTATTTTTCAGTTGGTGGGTTAATAGTAACCAGAATGAATACGGAGGCATAATGGTAAAATACTAAAGCATCATGTTTACCTGAACTAATCCTGATACCTCCTTGTCTGTCATATCAAGTGGCCCAGGTACATGGAGTTTAATTATTTCTATTTTTCTACCTTTAGCGTCGGTAGCATTTGAGAGAACAGATAAGGCTTCCACAGATCGGTCATATTGAGGATCTGATTCATCATTAGTCCAGGCCAACACAACCACCCCAGGCTTCACAAAACAACACATATTGTCGATATGACCGTTTGTATCATCATCACCTACAAAACACCATGCTCAAGGACTTCAGTTCACTGAAAACATACTTTTTACACTTTTTTTTTCTTTTGCAGAAAATAGGGGAAAACATAAGAAATTAGGCAGCCCAAACCACAAACATGTTACAGAATGGAACTCTGGAAACTTCTCTATAGAAATTTTTATTCTATTTATGTAAAAAAATTTTGCAATGAGAGAGTAAGACAATAAATGCTAAACGGACCGCATAAACCAACATGAATGGTGGATCATATGAATCTAATATCGAAGTGGAAAAATGACAAAAATACATAGCAGACAGAGAATATGAAGGGAAATAATAGTTTTGGGGCCAGCGGAAAAAATTCCATGAAATCAGAACTCAAATCAAATATGAAGGTGAATTCAATTAAACAAGTACAAATTTTAATCACAGAAAGTATTTATCCTCTGCATGATTCTTGGTTTTGTTAAGCACATACAAGATTAAGGGTAAATAGAGGAAAAGAAAATTGAAATGAGAGAAGCTAAATTCTTTATAGTCAAAGATCTATTGCTTCGTGGGTTGTCGGTTGTCTTAGGGGTGGGGGACAGGAAGGCTTCAGAGGCTGCCATTTTATACTTAACATCATGCCGGATGAGGGGGAGAAATAGGAGGTCAATAAAGGAGTGGGATATCCTATTCATTTCTCAAAGAGAATGGTGCTTGTTTCCTCGTAATTTTTGTCTTAAAGATTCCTTCCTTTCTTTATCAACTTTTGTTGATTTTTTGAAGGATTTGTATATCCCTGTTGATGTAAAGGATATATATATATATATATATTGCAATTTGAACATTTGTATAGCCCGATTGTATAGGGTTGCATGATTGCATCCCTTTTATGTTTTTTTTTTTTTTTTTTACAAATGAGGGCACCATGAAGGTCAGAAAACAGCAAAGAAAAAAGAGCAGCCAAGTAGTTGGCTTTCCTCTAGACATGGGAGATATCGCAGGTCCAGTATTGGCTCAAGAGAAGGGCCTAAGCAATGAGATTGTAATTTAGGATCAAAAGGAGTTGAGTGGGTTGCATCCAGGGCCATTTGGAATCAGACTCCAAGATAACTTGTTGCAAACCTATCCACCAAGGAAATCACAACCCATCCAAATAGCCCAAGGCTCTCCTTGAAGGGGAGAAGCAATGCAAATGCTAGTTTGGAAGCCACTCCAGCCACAGGAATACATGAGAATGCTACCTGCCGACAGGATGGAGTGCACCCCACCACCCCCACGGGGCGGGCAGCACCATCTGCGACTCTGTGTTGAATTTAATCCACAAGCTAGGAGAGAGAGGGAGGCACCATTTCACAGTCACAGATTGGGGAGTTCTTTCTTGAGTAAAACACTGGAATGCTAGAGACCCATCTTGGAGAGATTGCACATCCTCGCATTTAGGATTAGGAGGAATGGGGTAGTTTTGGTTACACCACATCCAAATGAGGAATACAGCGGCTGCGAAAACCACAGGCCATTAATGGTGCTTAGAATTAAACGAATTAGGAAATTGCAAGTTAGCATCTATCCCGTCAACATGGGGCAAGGCAATGAAACTGGACCAATCCAGATTTTGGACAAGGCCCATCCAAACTTTCCCAGCCACCCCACAGTCGCAAATAGCATGGAGAGTAATGCTCAATTGCTGCCCCACAGAGAGGGCAAGTGTGTGACAGCACATCCCATATTGGTGGGAGATAGAAAATAAGTCTGGTATATAATGAAACTTGTGGGCTACTATTAATAAAATGGGCTTGAGCATTTTAGGTCACGTTGTTAGACTCTTTATTCAAGTTATTTGGCTAGTGATCCACTTAAGTTGTTACAAATGATATCAGAGCCAACTTTAGTTCCCATGTAAAGCTTTGTGGTGGTGTGGATAAAGTAGAAGAGGCTCCAGAAAGGAGTAGAGACCCTAAGGTTGTAAAGCTTGTGCGCACTAATAGACTGCTCTGTGTCCGTTAATAGGCTACTCTCCACATTGCAACCAGGAGAATAACCTGGAACACGCAATACAGGTGTTGTGTTTTGAGTGGGGGATATTGTGGCACCCCATCCCACATCGATGGGAGATAGTAAATAAATCTAGTATATAATGAAACTTATGGGCTACAACTAATAACTTAGGCTTAAGCATTTTGAATCACGTTGTTAGGTCTTTTTATTTAAGTTATTGGGTCATTACAAAGTGGCATCTTGAGATGTACCTCTTGAGAGTTTGGCACCATTGGTGAGCAAATGTTTTCTTCAAATTAGCAAGAGAAAAGATCATTAATCCTCCATACTTGATGCCATAGCTTCATCCCTCTCCATCAGATCCTCAGTTTCAGGGAGCTTCTTATAAGCAGAAGCCACATAAAAAGTCTCCTTAGCAGAAGCCACATAAAAAATCTCATTAGCAAAATCCTTCCAAATAACACAGTCTTCATTAGGGTTACCATAAAGGACAGTGATGTTGCTGAGAACAAGCTGGATCTCCAAAGGGAGAATATGAAGAAGAATGATCCATTTCCAGGCCCCATTACCAGAACAGTACTCCCTAACAACTTTGCTTAAGCATTCAACCGGAAGGGCTTGTTTCACATGTAAAAGAGGCACAGCAGATAGCCATGGGTCTGTCCAAAACTTTATTTCAAGCTATTTCCAACTCTCCAAGAAACTCCCTCCTTCACCACCACCAAGCCCTTACATATACTCATCCAACAGCAGAAGCTGAGGGGGGAGGTTGGTCCTGTATAGATAGAAGCCCCCTTAAGTATATACCTGACAATACTTAGGCCCATGGAGCATCAGGATTCAACAACATATACCTGCCCAGTTTCACTTGAAGGATCTTGTTCATTATACCAAGGATTTGCAGACCCAACCCTCCCAACTTTCTTGGCTTGCAATCCTCCTCCCAAAGCACAAGATGTATCTTATGATGCTGGGCAGTACCACCCCAGAGGAATTTCCTGTTCACCTTCTCCACCAGAGAACCAAAAGGACCCCAACAGGGACAAGAGTTGTTTGCCTAGGACAAACAAAAGTTGCCTGTGAAACAGATTGCACCTTTGTGGTGCGCACAGCCAGAGATAACTGATGCAGTTTCCACCCCAAAAGACGAGCTTCAACATTCTCGATTTTCAAGAATAAATCTGTATTTCTTTTTACTCACTCCCGTATGCAGGAGGGAGACACCAAGGTAATTTCCCAGAATCGAAGTCAGTTTGGATGCCACAGCTTAGGCTGGTTCCCCTAGCTGTGATACTGTGAACGGCAGGAGTTATAAAAATGGATTTAGCTAGAGCGACGCGTTGGCAACTTGGCCAGATTCATCACTAACCAGCTCAAAACCTCTTGCATAACTTGAGCCTGTTTCATAGTGGCCTCTCCAAATTGGACTAGGTCATCTGTGGAAAACAGATGAGAAATGGGGAATCCATTCGTAATACGTTGGATGCGCTTCCAATGCTTACTCTAGACCTGCTCCTCAATGAAATGGTTTAGCCTTTCCATACAAAAAAAGGGCCGGGTGGGGGATAGGGAATCAACCAGTACCAAAAAAGTTCTCTCTTGGTTCTAGCCTTCTAGGTAGCAAGCCCGATTCTTATTTCTACCTTTGGATTAAAGGGTTCGTACCAATTCTATATTCATTTATCCATGTAAATATTGAGGTTGAGGTATTAGAAATATTTGAATGAAATTGAGTTTAAAAAACTTCTTGTGTGTCGTGCCTATTATCCCTTGGGATTCCTGAGTGTGCAAGCTTATCTATGTTTTGTGACTTGACTTGCACATCTTATTTCTCCTTCTACTTTCCAACTCAGTAGGTTATTCATGTACGGTTTATCTAAAATTTGCATAGTTGTAGTTATATGTAGGTTGCTGATTTCTAATATAGCTCCAAACTGCAACCTCAATTTTTTTTTCTAGCCAACTACAGTTACCAGAAAAAAAAATCCCATCAAAGCTTAAATTATTTAAGCAAAACATGTGAGACATAATGAAATTTTTATCATTACTTTTTACCTTGTCTTCCCACTCAAGGAACTTCCCATTTTCTCGATCGGTGAACAAAATGCCTTTCATGTTCCCTTCTTGTATTCCGTGAATGTAAAAGGAGACAAAAAGCTAAGGTGCCCCTGATATATAATCACGAGAAACTCAAACAAGGTATGATGAATGATGATTGAAGCCACACAAGGTACCCAAAATCTTTCCAAGGACGTGTTTCCAAGGATTAGTTTCTGTGTTTCCTAGTAACTGTATTTCCTAGGATAAAGTTTTACTCACGGAGTTATCAATAAGAGGTACCAGAATTAAGTCTTTTTTTCATCAATTTCCGAACAGCACAAGGAAGCTTATATTAGCTGGATTCTTAAAGCCTTAGCACGGTGGTCCATCCAAAGATGTTTTCCCAATTTTTATTCTAGCCTTACCAACTCTATTCCTTCCCTTTTCACTGTTGGCGACCACCCCTAAAGAAAACCAAAATGATAATGGAAATATGTCATTCTCCCACTAAAGAAGTACTAAAATTTGTTGTATTGGCTCCAAGGAATTTTAGAATGGAACAGGTTTCCATCAAGCCGAAAATTGCTCAAGACTACAGTGTTCACCTAGCAATTCCATTCATTCCTAATTCATTATCCTTTTGTGAAATATAGTGAGCAATCAGTTTTTAAGTCCAGTTTATCTTTTATTCTCACAGCAAAACAGAAATCTTATATGCAAAAATATGCACAAAATACAGAAAAATTGCATACAAAAATGTATTCAAGAAAAATTATGGACATTGTATCATTGGGAATTTGAAGACAGGTGATAGATAAATAAAAGTTAATGTGAGAAGAATGCTTAAGGTGTTGACATATCCATAATACATACCTAAATAATATTATCTTGCTTAATGACACGCTGCTACAAATGTCACTACATATGAGATATGAACAACAAGCATTGTGTATAAACAAGGTAGAGGGGAAAATATAAAATATTAGGTATGCATTTAACTTCAGAAATTGGTGTCTATTTTAGGTATCAATACCACAGCACACAACTTTTCGTGGGAATCTATATCATATAACTTAAGCAGCAGCTTGGGCTTAAAACTCCCAATAAATAAACCTAATGATTTACATCCTTCCTTGATTAACGCAAAAGGACAAGCACTTGACATGAGCCCAATTGCTAAAAAGAACAGACTAACAGACTTGCAGTTTACTGATCATCACAGCACAATCCAAGGGAACAAACAAGTGCTTGACAAAATTCAAGGACAAAAGAAGCCCAGCGAATACAGCCTTTAGCATCATAACTCCAAAGTGTGCTGCCAGATAACGAATACTTGAGAGTAGAACTCTTATCTGAAGGTCAAACCCTAAAACTATGGATTCACCAAAGACTCTTTCAATGGCATTAATGTCATGTTCGCATGAATAATTGCACATTAGCATATCATTCCAAGTATTAACAAGTGAGATCCATATGCCTCAACATCAACCTGTTCAGAAAAACAACCACAGAGTCCAACAATATCGATAAT